>JWZX01002575.1:0-24731 GCA_001275005.1 Chrysochromulina tobinii | reverse complement strand
TCAAGGCCATCCCGACCACGACCATCAACAACCCGATAGCGCAGTCCTCGGCCACGAGCGGCGTCGAGATGAAGGACGCAATCTGAGCTCGCGGTGCGCGCGCGCGCGCGGGGCAGTGCAGGCGGGGGCGACAAGGGCGGGGGCGGCAACGAAGGCGGGGGCGCGGGCAACAAACGCCCCCCCCGGGAGAGAATGGCGGAGGGAAAGGTGGCAACCGTGGCGGCAGGGAGCTGTGGTAGGCGGTGGCGGCAGGAAGGAAGAAGGCGCCCGCGTGGGGATTGCGCGGAGATCATCCGTGCCGCTGAAGATGGCAGGCGCGCCGCGAAGGTTTCAAGTGCCGTTCATGTACATACGAGAACGAGCCGTGCAGTAACGAGGGTGAGAACCGGAGCCCTTGGCTCCAGGGTCCTCTCTGGGCGACGTGCTTGGGTAGGTGGACGATCCGTCCCCTGCCTCTTCCTCTTCGTACGTGTACTGTCGTCGTACGATGTGGCGCTTCGTCGTACTGGCACACCTGATTCGGGCATTGCCCGGGATGTTAAATAAGGAACAGCCCCGAGAGCTGGCCCTGTGGGGCCGAGTCGACACTCTGCGGAGTCGACCCCTTACGGCTTACCCCGGATCGTCACGGCGTCACGGACCGAGCGAGGTTCAGAACTCGCGAGGATCCTGTCTCCTGCATGAGGAGGGTCCCGGGTGGGGCACGACAACGGGGAGGAGTGATCGAGACACCGTGACGACGTCTCAACGTCTGCCCGATTTGGCAAGAACTTGGACGAAGTGGAATGGACTCAGACGACGACGACGAAGCTCGCGCCTGGCAAAGAGGCACTCCCAAGCAGCACCGCGCGCGCATCTTCGAGCTCACTTCTGGCCAATCGCTGAGCATTACTCAGGACACAAGCATGAGCGCTGAAGCCCTCTGGGCATGCGGCGCGGGTGCTGTCGTCTGGGAGGCTGCCGAGGCAACGCTGGCATACCTCGAGTCCGCGTTCGCACCGACTGGGCTCCAGGGCAAGGCGGTCGTCGAGCTCGGTGCTGGAACGGGCGTCATCGGCCTTGCATGCGCTGCCATGGGCGCAAGGGTCACGTTGACTGATTTGGAGACGGCCTTGCCGCTGCTACGTGCAAATGCAGAACAAAACTACGCGGCGACTCGGGCCCATCACAGCCTTACGAGGCGACTCGAGCCCATCGAGATCAAGGCGCTGCCGTGGGGCGAGCCTCTGCCCGATGGGCTGCGCGCAGACCTCGTCATCGCCTGCGATTGCGTCTACCAGCCTTCGGCCTACACGCATCTTGCTGCCACGATTGCCGCGCTGGGTGCGCCGTGCTTGCTGTCATGGCGTGCGCGCGGCAAGCAGGAGGAGGTGGTGCTGGAGCACTTGGCGAGCGCGGGATTTGCGCTCACGCGCGTGCACAGCACGCCCGACGGCACCGTCATCACGCGTGCGATGCCGCCGACGCCGATGCCGCTGCAGCCGCTGGACGCACAAGCAGCAGCGATCGTCCTGCTGCCAGAGTGGGTAGCGCTCAGGGCGGCGCTCAGCACTCGGACGACGGCCGTAGCGACGACGGAGGCGGCTACAACGCCGTCGGACACGATGGGCGCCGACACACCCCTAGCTGATGCTATGCCCCTCGCGGCGATCTCGGCGATCTCGGAGATCTCCGCCCACGAGATCTCGGATATCTCCGATATATCGGAGATCGCCGAGATCTCGTGGGCGGCCGTGGTCCATGCGGCGGATGGGAAGAAGGTCAAGGATGTGCTCAAATCCAACGGCTGGCTGGATGCGTGCCTGAAGCCGCTCTCGTTGCTGCCGCCGCCGGCGTCAGAGGGCAAGGCAAGGCCCGACGGGTGTAGGCTCGCCTTCCCAATCTGCGTGGCGGGCGTCGCGTCACTTCGACGCGCCATGGCGGATGGGTCGGTGCCCGAGCTGCGAGCAGTGCTGGCGCTGGAGCCGATGGCGGCTGGGGCGCTGGCCTCAAAGCCGCCGCCCAAGCCTCAGAAGCCCACGTCTGCGGCGAATGGCGACAGCCCCGTGCACGCCATGCCGGGCACAGGACGAGCCGCGCTGCCGGCCGCGCTGCCACGGGCACATGCCCGGCCCAAGCCGCCAGCACAGCAGCGATCGTTTGGAGGCGGGGCGGCGGCGCGGCGCAGCAGCGGCGGCGGCGAGAGCGGCGAGGGCGGTAGGGGCGGCAAGGGCGCCGAGGCGGCGCGACTTCCGCGGGCGGCGCCGGTGCGCGTGGTCCAGTGCCCCGCATTCGCGGACGCTGCGTGGCTGGAGCAGCATGCCTTCCGCGCGCGTGAGCCTGCAATTCTCCGAGGTCTCGATCTCGGCGCATGCAGCGGACGTTGGACCGCTTCGCACCTTGCCGCCACCCGCTGCACCTCGGCGAGCGTGAGCGTCCACGTGTGCCCGAACGCCGTGGTCGACCTCGCGGGGCATCGAGCGCCTAACACGCCGCGAAACTTTGTCTTCCGCTCGATGCCCTTCGCGGAGGCGGTATGGCGCTGCTACGGCCAAGGGACTGGCGAGGCTCATCAGGCGGCAGATGGCGAGGCTCATCAGGCCGCAGATGGCAGTGACGCCGCTGCTGACGAAGGTGACCAAGCAGGCGCGACGGCGGCAGCGGTCCACCCTCAGCCTCGACTCCCCTCATACCCTCCGCTCCTCGAAAGCGGCGAGCGCTACTATCTTCGTTCCGTCGGGCCCGACCCCAGGAAGGACGCGGCCGACTTCCCCTCGACCTTCCCCGAGCTTGCACGCGAGTGCCGGCTGCTGCCGCAGCCGATCGAGGACGAGCGAGCCGTCACCAAGTGCACGTCGAGCTCGGATGATGCCCACTCGGACGCGACTGGTGCACACGGTGTGAACGGTGCGGTTGGTGTGAACGCTCGGGGCGGCGCGATCGTACGCCGTGCGAGCTATCACTCGTCGGTTCTGCGGCTCGCCTCGGACGATACGCAGCTGTGGACGCACTTCGACGTGATGGACAATGCACTCGCGCAGCTCACCGGTCGAAAACGCGTGGTGCTCTGGCCGCCTTCAGAGGATGCCAATCTGTACACTGGAGCCTCCTCCTCTTGATGGCCTCTTGATGGCCTCTTGATGGCCTCTTGATGGCCTCTTGATGGGCGCGGATTACCTCCCTCATCAGGTACACTGAAGGCTCTGATTGCCTCTGATGACCTCTGATTACCTCCCTCATCAGGTACACTGAAGGCTCCTCCTCCCGCGTCTCCGACATTGACCGTTGGAATGACGATGAGTGGCCTCGCTTCCGGGCGGCGGTGGCCACACGCCGAGAGTGCGAGCTCGCACCCGGCGACGTGCTCTTCATTCCCGCGCTCTGGTTCCACAACGTCACCTCGATTGGATTCAGCGTGGCCCTGAATGTCTTCTGGCGCTCGCACCAGCCATCGCCGAGCCCCGCAGGCCCGGCAGCGCTCACGCGCGCGATGTACGACCCGAAGGACCTGTACGGCAACCGCGATCCGCCAGCAGCCACGCAGGCCATGGCCCACGTCGACGCCGCGGCCGCAGAGCTGGCCGCGCTGCCAACAGAGTTTCGGCAGTTTTATGCGCGCCGGGCGATCCGTGCGCTCGAGACGGCGCTCGAAGCGCTCGTCGACGGCGATGAGACCGGCAATGTTCAGGGCAGCACGGTAAATGATTGCAGCGGCGGCGGCGGCGGCGGCGGCGCCGTGTCGGGCGGTGATTGCGCCGTGTCGGGCGGCGATGGCGCCGTGTCGGGCGGCGATTGCGCCGTGTCGGGCGGCGGTGGCGCCGTGTCGGGCAGCGATGGCGCCGTGTCGGCGGCGGATCGGGAGCGCCCCGGTGGTCCTCGCGTCGTCCTGAACACCGGTGCCGCCATCCCTCTGCTCGGCGTGGGCACCTGGGAACTTTCCCCACACGAGGCACGTGCGGCGGTGGAGGCTGCCCTACGTGCGGGCGTGCGGCATCTCGATTGCGCTTCAATTTATCGCAACGAGGCGGCCGTTGGCGAGGCGATCCATGCTGCGATGTGTGAGGGGCGCGTACGGCGTGCCGACCTCTTCGTCACCTCCAAGCTGTGGATCTCGGATGCAAGACCGGCCAACGTGCGCGCCGCATGCCTTGCGTCGCTCCGTGCGCTTCAGCTCGACCGGCTCGACTTGTACTTGCTCCACTGGCCGCCGCCATCGATGGCCGATCTTGAGCCGATCTGGCGTGAGCTCGAGGCGCTCGTGGCGGACGGACTTGTGGTCTCCATCGGTGTGGCGAACAGGAGTCTGATGACCTCTGATGACCTCTGATGACCTCTGATGACCTCTGATGACCTCTGACGACCTCTGACGACCTCTGATGATTGCCTCCCTCATCAGGCGTGGCGAACATGAGTCCCCGGCGCCTCGGTGCACTGCTCGCAATCCCTGGACTAGCCGTCCCTCCAGCAGTCAACCAGGTGGAGATGCACCCCGGATGGCGCAACGACGAGCTGCTCGCCTATTGCCTCGCTCACCGAGTACACGTGACCGCCTACTCTCCGCTCGGGCACGTTGGCACTGACGGACGAAAGGCCGCTGCGAACGGTCAGCATGGCAGAGCGACTATCGCGGCCGATGCGGCCGATGCGGCCGGCGCGGCTGGTTGCGACGGTGACGACAGAGGGCTGAGCGCCAGTTTGCTTGAGGCGACCGAAGTCGTGCAAGCCAGCCGTGCGCTCAGCCTCACCCCAGCACAGACCCTCATACGCTGGGCGGTCGCGCGCGGCTGCAGCGCCATCCCCCGGAGCTCGCGCCTGGAGCGCATCGCCGAGAATGCGGCGGCCCTCGGCCAGCATCCAGTGGGCTTCGGCAAGATTTCGTCAAGCGTTTTGGATGGCAGCGCGGGAACGGATGTGCCCGCAGTCGACGAGGCGCTGCGTGGTCTTGATGGCCTGCCGCAGCGGCGGCGCCTCCGCGGCGAGGCACTCGTCGGTCGAGGCAAGAAGGGCTTTGCGAGCTTAGAGGAGCTATGGGAGTGATACGCGAATCGACTCCACTGGCGCGTGGTCAGTTCACGAGTTCAGCTCAAAGCTTTGTACCGGCAAAGTCTCTCCTGACTGCTGCCTGCGAAACGAGTTGGGACTGCACATATTACGTTAGCTAACGTGAACCTTCGGCAAAGGCGAGTCGCCCGTTGCCCGCGGCGCAGCTCGGCGGGCGCTTCGCCCTCCCGGGTCGCGGACTCCCGTCCGAGTCCTCTCGGCTCCGCGCCGGGCGCCTTGCGGCGCGGGTCGGTTTCGGGGGTTACCATCAGTCGGACCAGTACGGATCACGGGGCCAAAACGCATTTTCTCAGTCCCGGGCCCCTCCCGTCCAGAAAACCTACACCCCCACCCTTATAATCCCATGGTACAAGCGGTATAGATCACTCTGATATGCGATGGCTCACGGCTAGCTCACGACATCCTGCAATCGTTGACACTCTTCTCGACACTCTTGACTCTGAATGGGGCTTGGGGGCCATCGCATGCGCGCCTCTCTCACCTCAGCATCCGTCTCGTCCCCTGCGATGCGTCTCACACCTCTTGGACGAGCTTGGATTATGAGGCTAGGTCGTGCATCTAGAGCCTCGAAGGCATTAGGACCGCCAGCATCTGGAGCCTAGCTACGACATGCACCAGCAGCGGCTGCGCTGCCTTGCGGGCCTCTGCGAAGGCAAGCTCAGCACCGACCGCCAGCTTTGCCGCAAAGGCGCTGGCAGCTGGGATGAGTATAGCTGTGAGCCTTGCGAAGGCCTCCTTGAGGAACGCAGCCATCTCAACCACGCCCACGCAGGCCGCATCGATAGCCGCGGCGAGCCATGTGCCCAGCAGCGTGCCCGCTGCCTGCGCCGCCGCAAGGCCAATGTACCATTCCTCCGACACGCGCAGAGCATAGAGGGCGGCGAGCTGCGACGCAGTGGCCCAGGCGTCGGCGGCCATCTGTGGGGCGGCCTTCCACGCCGCGACAGCAGCCTGCCAGGCGGCCACTGAAGCAGCCGCGGCGAGATCGAAGGCGATCCGAGAGAAGATCGCCCATTTGGCCACGGCGAGCTTCCAAAAGGCCGTGGCCCAGTCACAAACCACATGCCAGCCGCTGGCAGCATACGCGCTGCATGTGGTCACGAACTGGGCCATGATCGGTACGCTCGTCGCCGCGGCCGCCTGCGCTCCCGACCATACCGCCTGGCATGCGCTCGCTGCCGACTGGCCGACTGTAGTCGCCGCCACCTCGGCTGCTTGCCAGGCGTAGCTCGATGGGATCCGAGCGATGAGCTCCGACGAATGCTGCGCAAACGCGCGCGAGGAGGCGACGGTGGCCTGCGCGAGCTCCTGTGCCTGAGCCGGAGCAGCGGTGATCTGCGCCGACACGCCGACAAGCAGCGTAACCAGCGTCTCAATCCCACGCGAGGCGTTCGCGCCAATGAGCTCTATGAGCCTCTGGCGTGTGAGCGGCATGCCCAGCGCAACCATCGCGATAACGACGAGCAGAGTCCATCCCGTGGCCCATGCCACGCGCCGGACGACGAGCTGACCTCCAGAGAGAGGCGCCCCGCCACGATGCGACGACAATCCGCCTCCGTTGCTGGCCACCAATGCGTTGTCGTTGCTCGCACTCCTTTGGGCTGCTCTTGAAAGGAGTGCGACTGCTCCCGACACCTTTCGGCTTCGGCTAGAGGTCATCGAATTCTGCTCCTGCATTGCGACATCCGTGCTGCTGATTCTCTTCTGCTCGAGCTTGTTGCTGAGATCCGCCGCCGTCGGGGTGCTGTCGGCCTTCGGCGGCTTCTCCTCAACGGTACTCTCCGAAAGCATGATCGAGCTGCGCACTGCAAGCGGCCTGGAGAACGTTACAGCCTGCGATGCCTCTGGCTTCGGGGTCGCCGCCGGTGCCGCTTCCGGGACCGCCTCGGAGGTTTTGCTGTTAGTGGGGGCGAGCAGAATCGGCACAAGCAGGAGCGGCACA
This sequence comes from Chrysochromulina tobinii, assembly GCA_001275005.1. Taxonomy (NCBI): domain Eukaryota; phylum Haptophyta; order Prymnesiales; family Chrysochromulinaceae; genus Chrysochromulina; species Chrysochromulina tobinii. The sequence goes on along the minus strand of JWZX01002575.1, from coordinate 17,749 downwards.
TGCAAAAGGAAGGAGCTGATTGCAAACACCGCAGCAGCAGCAATTGGTACGCTCTTTTCTTCATCTTGCACAACCAGCTTTAGTGTGACCTCTTTACCTGTGACGGTCACAGTTTGGTCTTCGTCCTTGAGTTGCATCGTTGCCGTCCGCCGTAGCATCGGAGTCGTCCTCGGCTTGGACTGACTGGGCATGCTCCAGGGAGTGTGCAGAGCCTCTGCACACATAGCGACGCAGAGAACAACTCCCCACAGACTGCGCACCATCACAAGCCCCGGGACCGCGGGCTGCCGCTGCGTCTTCTGAAGTCTTCGATTGACGGAATCTTGCGTAACGGAAAACGCCGGCTGCAGTTCAAACTCCAAGAAACACCTCTGGCAGGGACCTCGCGTCTCAGTCTGCTCATTCACACAGTCAGTCCCTCCCCGCGCTCACAAGGGAATACACCAACGTCGCGGGTCTCAGATCTCATGTCACATGTGAACATGATTGTAGCATTGTACTCGACTCCCCGGTGAAAGGTCGTCTATCCCGTCTAGCACTAGTCTAGCACCAATCTCGGAGACAGTGGAATCGCCGCACGAGGGCACAGCCCGTCCGGTCCTTTGCGCTTTGGTCCTCGCTTTCGAGTTTCCGTTAACGGATAACGCGCGTAGCACTTTAACGTAGGAACGTAGTAAAAAGCACAACAACTCTCCGACTCTGGCACCACTGAGATGCGTGCGGGCCAAGCGAAGGTGAAGATGCTAGATGGCGAAGTTCCGAAGGGTCAAGGGATAGGAAGACGAACTTGTTGAGAAGTTCAAGTTGTAGGCAGTAACTATAATATCGCGCTATACGGTAAAGAGTACGTTAACGAGTAATCGCATAAATCCAAAATCGGACCGGTAAGCCGTAAGATCTAAGAAGGCCCAAAGCCGCCGGCAGCGTGCAGAGAATGATCGGATCGTGTAATACTAACGCTTGCGCTCACGCGCGCCGACACATGCTCCGTGGACCGTGCAAGATCGATCATCAGTCATCACGCCACGCCTGTGCGTCGTCGTCGCCAGGTCGCGACCTCGCCCTCGACCTTTCTCACCTCTCACACCTGGCATACTGGAGAGGAGCTTGCCTTCCTTTATGATGAGGACCACTCTCACCTTGTGCCGGAGAGGAGCTTGCCTTCCTTTTGCATCTCGTAGAGCACGGCGCGCATCGTGTCGAGTGGCACCTTGCCGCCCTTGCACTTCTCGTCACACCGATCGAGCAGCTCGCGCAGGTCCGGGTTCTGGATGTACTGGCGGATCTCGTCGTCGATGTCAAAGGAGGACGAGGTGCGCATCTTGTCCATACGTGCGGTCACGTCCTCCTTGGCGCGACAGCTCTTGGAGCGCATGTCCTTGCGCTGCACGAGCTGTGCGCGGCGTGACTGGAGCAGGTGGTCCGTGCGCGCCGCCTCGAGCTCGATCTTGCTCGCCATCACCTCGCGCTGGTACTCGGTACGCCGCTGGCTGCGCATATGGGCGAGCTGGATCGCGTAGAGTCGCATCTCACGCTCGGCGATCTTGCTCTCTTGCTCTCGCTGGCGCACCTCGTCCGCCTCCTGCTTCATCTGCTCATGATGGAGCTCCTTCTTCATCACCCCGTCCTTGCGCTCCTGCACCACCGCCTCCATCTGCAACTGACACTGCTTGATGTGCTCGCGCTTCTCGATGCCGGCCTGCTGCTTGGCGAGGATCTCCGCCTCCTTCTCCGCCTCGAAAGCCTGGCGCCGCTCCTCCTCCTTCTGCATCTTCTGCAGGTACTGCGAGCGCTGCTGCGCAAGCCTCTCCTGGTTCTGGAGCAGCGTCTGCTCAATCCGCTCCTGCTGCCGCGCGCGCGCACGCGCATTCTCCTCCGCTTGGGCCTGGCGCTTCTCCTCGAGCCTCTGGAGACGTTCGCGTTCCTGTTCGGCCTTCTGCTCCTCCTTGCGCTTCATCTCCGCCTGCTGCTCCTCCAGCAGCTCCTTCTGGCGGAGCCGGCGCGCCTCGGCCTTGGCGATCCTCTCTCGCTCCTTGCGATCCAACTCCACCAGGCGCTGGCGCTCCGCCTCCTCCTCCTCCTCGCGCCGCTTCGCATCGCGCCGCATCTCCTCCTGCTGGCGCCGGCGCGCCTCCTTCTCGGCCCTCTCCTCGGCCTCCTTGCGCTCGAGCTCCGTACGACGCCGGAACTCGGCCGTCTCCTTTGCGCGCTGCTCGCGCTCGAGCCTTCGTGCCTCTTCCTTGGCCTTCTCGGCCCTGACCTTGTCCTCCTTCTCCGACAGCTGCCGGGCCTGAGAGATCTCAAACATGAGCATCTGCTCGATCTCGGCCTGCTGCTTCTTCTTGATCTTCTCGATCACGCGTCGATCCATGTCCGCCGCCGTCGACACCGCCTCGTCGGTGAAGTTGGGCGCTGAGGCCGTCTCACCCTCACTTCGCCCGAGGTTCGTCACTCCACCGTCAGCAATGACCTTCTCGCGCTCGGCGCGCACCGCCTGGTACGCTTCGAGGCGCAGCTCCTCGTATCGCTCCCATCGCTGCTTCGCGATGAGCGGCGATTGGCCGGGCTCCTGGAATGCTGACTGCGGCAGCGGCAGAAGCTCGGAGGGCTCGATGCCCGTGCGACGGCATGCCTCGGCGGAGCGCGGCGTGAGCCGGTTCCGGTGCACGTGCGTGGGCAGTGACGGTGCCGATTTGGCCGGAAGGAGCCTGGCCACAGTCATTCCTTTCACGCTTTGTCCTTGGCGGCCGCTGCGCACGCGGCGCCGCCCGACACGGGAGCCCTCTTGAAACGTAGCGGAGCTAGTTTCGTCACGAAGACGGTTTCACTTCAGGGTTTTAGGTGCTACGTTCCCCGTACAGACTGAACTTTCTCACTCTCACCTGCGCATCGTGCCGAAGATCACGATGAAGAAGAAGAGCACGCCAAAGATTTTGAGCATGAGCCCGCGGTTGCCCGTGATGGTGCGCTGGTACTTCATGATCTGCTTGTGCGCATCCTCGACGTTGTCGAGCGAGATGTCCGTGTTCTGGTCGATCCGGTCGACGAGCGCCCCTTGCTCCGAGACGATGGCCCCAAATCGCTGGAACATGGAGCCCAATTCCGCAAGCGTCGACTGCATCTGGGAGACCTCCTGTTGCCGATGCTTCTGCGAGCGCGGCGTCCAGAACTGCTGCGCCTGCAGCTGCTCGGACGTGCTCGGCTCTGCGCCGTACGCGCCGCCGCCCCCGCCCCCGGAGCCACCGAATCCCTCGAGGTCGTGATATGCTCGCTCGCTGGCCACCGCCACCGCCGCCGCGCCCGCGCCGGCGGTGGGCCGCCGACGCACGCCGCCCACCGGGAGGAGCTGCGGCTTGGCGAGGCGCCCGCCGCTCGGACCGCCGCCGCCGCTGCTGCTGCTGCTGCCGCACGCCCCGCCACAGCTGCTGCCGAACGCCTTCGGCGCTGCAGGCGCTGCAAACGGCGTCGCAAACGGCGAGGCCACGCTCGCCACGCCAAGCTGCGCCGCGCGGCTCTCCTTAGCGCTGATCGTCGCCTCGCGCTGCTTGAGCGCCGCCTGGAAATCGCTCGTAACCGCCGCCATCCGCGCGCGCAGCCAGGCGAGAAGCGCATCGGCGTGGGCGGCGAATTGATTTGAACCCGGCCGCTTGGCAGAGCCGAGTGCATCGAGGCCGGTGGCGGCGCCCGAGAGCTCACGGCGCACGGCAAGATTGATCTCATTGATCTCGGCTGCTGGGTCGTCGAAGAGCGAGCTCTTACACGCGAGCTTTTGCAGCCGGCTGGTGCGGGCCTCGGTCGCGTGCAGCGCCCGGCCAAGGCGCTGCGCCGTCTCGCCAAACGGCGTTTTGGCCGCCCGCTGACGGGTCGCCGGCGCTCGGCCGCGCTGCTTGCAGCGCGAATCCGCGATGGCAAAGAACTCCGCCGTCCTGTCGTTCGTGGGCGCCATCGCGATGCTCGCGCCAGGACAGCGCTTGACCGCACGCGCCACCTGCCCGCGCCTCCTGACCCAGAGTTGTAGGCAATCCGAGCGAATGTATCGACAGGGTCGTTCCCCCCTGTCCTGTGTGCGAGGGGGGAATCTTTCTGTCCTCCCGAATAAGCACGCGACGCGCTTCGTTTTTTTCGATCAGAATTGGCCGCGTGTGAGGACCTTTGCGTGGACTGCTTCGCGGCAAGGCAGACCCGGTCGTGAGTCGCTTCGCCATTCGCTTCAGTCTGTGAGAGACCGAGCGCCGCATGGGTGACTCACCCTTTCATTTGTCCAGCTCGCCGCCTGCGACAAAGATGTCGCGACCCGAAGCCGTGCGTCTCATGCAAAGAGCGGTCAACCCAGGCGGCGGAATGGGCAACTCGACGGCAAGAGGCGACAAGAGTGCCCGCTCGGGAAGCAACACGGCCCGCGGCAAGAAGGGCAAGAGTGATCACATGTTCCTGTTGACTACGACGTCGAGCCCAGGATCGCCGTCCAAATCCGGTGGACCGATGAAGGTTGCCGACTCAGTCACACTCCTGCAGCTTCGCCGCGATTATGATGAGCGGCTGGAGAAGGAGCGGCAAGCGATCCATGATCGCGAAGTTGAGCTTGAGGAAAGACTGCGGCGTGAGGAGAAGAGGGCCCATCGCGATGCGGTCGCCGAAACGGCGCTGGGTCTCTCGAAGCTCCGCCAGCAGCAGCAAGCCAAGTTGCAGGCCCACAACAAGATGCATCAAACCGCCGAGGCCGATAAGATCGCTGCTGCGGCCCGTGCTGTACAGATAGCTACCCAACACGGCCTCGATATGCAGGCGATGCGCGAGAAGACCCGTCTCGAAGCCGAGGCACGCTTTGCCATTGAGGTGAAGCAGCTAAATGAGCGACATAACGAGGCGATGCTGAGGCAGGCTGAGAATTTGAATGCTGCTGCGGAGCGCAAGCTCAACATCGAAAAGGAGGCGACGCACGCGGTTACGGTTCGCGCCGAGAAGCTGCAGCAGGAGCTCGAGCTCGAGCAATCTAGAGTAAAGGACCTCATCCGTCAGGTCGAGAGTGAGAAGAAGGACAAGGAGAAGCAGTTGCGCGAGCAAAAGTCCAAGGATCTCGCCGAGAAGAACGCGGCCATTCAGGCTGAGAAGGACAAGGCGGAGACGGCCAGGCAGACGGCTGCCAAGGCCGAGGCAGTGCGAGCGGAGGTGGTCAAGCTGCGCTCGCAGGAGGCTGACAGGGTGACCGCGCTTGCGACTCAGGCGCTCAAGGTGGCGGAGAAGGAGAAGGAGGAAGCGCGCCTGACGTGGAAGGCGGCGGAGGCACAGCGGGCAGAGCATGCAAAGGCACGCGCCGAGATGGAGCTGATGCGCGACGAGAGCAAGGCGATGGTGGAGAATGCTAAGAAGAAAATTGCGGATGCCGATGAGAGGATTAAGTCGATGGAATACGCCATGTCGTTGCAGCAGGCGGCGCTCGACGCCGTACGTAACTCAGCCGAGGCGGAGAAGCTTGCGCTCATGAAGGCGGCAGAGGAGGCCAAGGCGGCCGCCCTGCATGCCGTCGCCATGGAGCGTGCGGCCGAGAAGGCGGAGGCCGAGGTAGCGAGAGCAAAGCGGCTCAAGGCCGCCGAACAAGCTAGGAAGCTCGGTGCCTCGGCGGCGTACATCCCGCCTGGCGATGACGACGAGGATGCCGCCCTCCTACAGCTGAGCAAACCCGCGAGCAGCATGAACACGACCATGGCCGATGCAGGCTCCATCATGAGTGCCGACAACCTGGAGGCGATGGCCAACCAAGTGAAGGAGGCCATCGAGATGGCAGAGAGGGAGCAGCAGCACGCTGCGGCCGCCGAGGAGCGCGTCGCTGAGCTCGAGAAGGAGATCGACGTCTTGCAGTCTTTGGTTGGCGGCTCGAGCAAGAAGGCGCTGGAGGTGCAGAAGGAGAAGCTTACGCGTCAGACTGACATCGCTCGAGGACTTGCGCTGCGGCAGCTGCGTGAGGCGGAGCAGATCAAGGTCTCGGGGATTGCGGAAGAGCTGGTTGGACGTTCGCTGGCGATCGTCGGGTGCCAGGTGATTGAGGAGATGCTCCACCGTGACGACTCTCCAGCAGCGACAGCGATTCGCAGCGTGCCGCAAAAGATGCAGGTTGGCATTGTCTGCGGGGTATGCATTCCAGCAGCGCTGGCGGAGACGGCTGGCTTCGGCGACGATCGCGGTAGCGCCGTGCCAGAGCCCGTGCACGTGCTCATCCACTCCTCGGATGGTGAGAGCACGCCAGTCACGGGAGTGGCCGTGGCGGTGGCGCACGCTGAAGGTACCCCGCAAGAGTGGCTCGTCAAATTCGTCGTTGAGGACGACCAGGTGCCGGCGCCGGCATGGCTGGGCGAACATGCGATTACGATTGCATCCCGGTGGGGCGTGATCGTCGCTCAGGGTAGGGCACTGATCGAAGAGCGCAACCAGGGCGTTGCCGCGTCCAAACGTTACGAGCTCAACGACTTTGATTCGGCTGCGACGAAGTTGCAAGCCAGGGCACGTGGCAGGACGATGAGAGAAAAGCCCCGGCCAGCACCGATGCATCGGGAGAAGGCTAAGGCTGTGTCGGCGATCGACCCGAATCGACCGCTCAACGCACCGAACGTGGGCGACATTGCCATTATTGCGACCAACAAGCCACTCATCTGCCGTGCGGGCAACGAGTTCAGCTTCACGTCTGAGCAAGTCGGTCAGCTCGAGCCGGACACTCGCGTACAGGTCATTGAGATTGTCGTGATGCCCGATGGGCAAGAGCGCGCGCAAGTGCAGCTAGAGGGCGCGAGCGAGCCGTTTGGTTGGCTCACCATGGTGAAGGAGGGCAGCTCATCGCTCCAACGCGTGATGGAACCGTTGGTGGAGGGTCTTGAATGAGATCACCAGGAGGCATTTAGAGTATAAAATATTATCCGTGAGTCGTACCGCGTCAACACCTTCACCACCGGACGTGTAATGTCGGGGGGTGCTGCGGGGTCCGGGACGCACGCTCGCGTCGCGGACTCCGCGTGGCGTGGCGGGTGCGGACCAGTGCCGGGTCCGGTCCAGAACGACGTCGACCGGAGCCGCAACGCCTCGGGGCTTGGGGCGCTCGTCCTCGCCAGTCTCGCGCGCCCGCGCGGCGCGGCGCCCGCCCAAACACCACGAATACCGATTACGCGCGTCTCGTGTACGTCTACAGTGTACTCCGGATCGAATTTTGTGAATAGCGCATACCGACCCGCCGACACGACGCACAAAACCCAGAGGCAGAGCCTCTCTCTGCGCGCAATATTTCCGCGTCGGTCCACGTGTCGAATCGATGACCATAGCGTCGGGGCCATGCCGCACAAGGCATGCCACCCGTTCTGACACTTGAGTCCCGTCCGGCCGTACGTGCGGCTCCCGTTGGCTGCCGCATGCAGATACACGCCTCGACACCTCAAGAGTCCAGGCGGTCCAGGTCGAGCTCCTCGATGCCCTCTGAACCGATTGCACCCATTAAATGTCGCAAGATGAAGTTGAGCCACGACTCGATGCGCACGCCAGTTCGCTCGGCCTTTTCTGCTTCCAACGCCTGTGCGTAGCCAGCACGCTCGGCGGTGGAGGCAGGCCGCGGGGCGGCAGAGGCCGTCTTGGGGGCTGGAGGAACGCTAGTCCATGACGTTGGAAGATTCTGACGAGCAAAAGGGGACCATTCGTACCAGCCGGAGCCGTACCAGTGCCAATCGCGCCACATGTGGGCAGAGGCCTTCTCGGGAGCTGGTGCTTTGGTCCATGGACTTGGAAGACTGTCCCGCGCGAAAGGGGCCCATGCATACCACCCAGAGCCGTGCCGGCGCCAATCGCGCCAAAGGCCCCTGTCAGCCTGGCTGGTCGAGGGAGCGGCACTGGCCGACGATGCACTGGGTGTAGTCTTGGCCTTCACCTCCCTTGTCGCCTCGACCTCCGCCTTTGGCGCTGACTTCACCTCCGCTTTCGCCCCCGCCTTCGCCGCCTCGCTTGCCGCACGGTCCGCACTCGCCGACGCCGCCGGCTGCGCCACCCCACGGGGGATCATCTGTGAAAGTTGTGGGAGGCGTACATAGCCTGCCTCGAGTAGGGAGAGATACGATGCAAGGGCGCCCCACTGGTGGAAGCGGTCGCCCGTGCAATTGAGCGCGCGCGCGCTCGGCGAGTAGTTCTCGCACACGTGCCCGTGCCGGCGCCACATGTCCAGCACCATCGAGCGCATCTGCGCCACCAAAGCCTTACGGCCACGGCGCACGACGGGCACGTGGTCATACTGAAGCAGACCCGCGTAGACGAGGAGGGAGGTCGGCGACCACACAAGACCTCGCCAGTAATCCTGCTCCTTGAAGGCTGCGTCCTCAAAGGTGATCGACGGTAGGCCCCAGTGGCATTGCGTTGATCGCTCAGCGCGTGAGACACCCTCCACATGGATACAGAAGCGGCGAGGGTTGAGGAGCCATTCGGTGACCATGCGTTCCGCCTGCGCATCTGTGGCGAGGCCAGCGAGGAGAGGGTAGAAACTTGTCGGCGAGACGCGCGTGCTCAGCCGGCCGCCTTCATCCTGATAGCGGTTCGTAAAGGCGCCGAGCTCCTCATTCCACAGATGGGCTTGGATGAGCTGGCCGAGCTCGTGCGCGCGCGATTCGAGCTGCCTGCCTTGCTCTTGCCGAGCGCGCCGCGCGTGCTCGTCGGGAAAGGCGTCGTGGTGGGCGAGCGACGCTTCGGCGAGCGCAGAGAGGTGACGAAGCTCGGCGACCACGAGCGAGGACATGCCGACATCGTACAGGCGCATGAGCAGCGTGCTCGTGTTGTCAAAGGAGGCCTCGTCATACATGGGCGAGTTATCCATCCCGGACTCGAGCTTGGCCATCTTGAGGCTGGGCTTGTTGTACTTGGAGCCCATCGCACCGGGGTCACTGCCGAGGGCGATGAGGCCGAGCGGCTGCAGCCGGCGTTTGCGCCAGAACCAGTCGAGCCACGCGGCCACGTCCTCGAAGAGCAGCTCGACGAGCCAATCGTCGTTGTAACGGGTGTGCAGCAGGCGCAACGCCAACGCGCCAAGCGGTGGGCCTGAACGGTCAAAAGAGATCCAGTTGGGCATCCACATGTTGGGCACGAATCCTTCAGAGAGCTTTCCCTTGAGCAGCGTCGTCAGCTGCGAGTACGCGAGCGCACGCTGGTCGAGGGCGAGCTGCATCGAGGCGAAGACGTCGTCCCACATGAAGGCTACCCACGGCCGTCCCCATCCGCGCGCGCACTGCGTCTGCGGCCCAGGCAGCATGGAGCGAGAGAGTTGATTCCACATGAGCGCCGCTTGTGTCAGCTGCTTGACCTCCGCGTGCGTTCCGAATGCTTCGAGGTGCCGCTCCACGTCGGCGCGCGCCTCGCTCATGGAGCTGGAAATCTCGCGGACCGTGCGCGAGCCACGCGCCGCTCGGGACGCTAGCAGCCCGACGCCTTCGTTAGCTTGGCCTTTGGAGCCCGGGCCGAGCGCGAAGGCGAGATGGGGCATCTTACCGAGCGAGGCGATCTTGATCGACTTGCTCCCCGCCGCGCCGCGCACGGTCAGTCCACCTATCTTCTCTTTCGGGCTCTTGCCGTTACGTTTCCACAGCCCATCGGTGTTGACGGTGATGCTCTCACGGCCTTGGCCGTCACGACTCTCGATGACGCGACCCGGCAGCTGATGGCCACCACCGTCGCTGCCCGTCGCCCCCACGCTCACCACGAAGGCCACGTTGGGGGCGCGCGCCTGAACGCCCACCAGCCGCGCATGCACTAGCAAAGGCCCCCAGCGGCTCTTCTGCATCGTCTCAATGGACACGTTGACTCCCGCCGAGGTGAAGAAGAGTTGCGTGTACTCGTGCCGATACCCGTGCGCCCCCAACCGCACGCGCCCATCGTCGATCATCGCCTTGGTACCCTCTAGCTCGCATGGGCTCGTGCCGCCGCCCGCACTTGTACCTTGGGAGAGCTCCCGGCCGGAGATCGTACCTTGGGAGAGCTCCCGGCCGGAGATCGTACCTTGGGAGAGCTCCCGACCGGAGATCGTACCTTGGGAGAGCTCCCGACCGACGCCGCTGCCAAGGCCGGAGAGAACACATAGTCCGAAACGCAGCTCGACCCCAAAAGGCAGCATGACGTGCGTGGTGACGGAGCGCTCGTTCCATGTGCCCCAGTACCCATGGAGGAGCTCGCGCTGCATCGTGAGACGCGCGTGCTGCGCGGCGGGCACGTACGTCGAGAGCGCTGAGCGTGGCACTGACACCATCACAGGTGCCCCCCTTGATGCTTCCCAGCGGTTCTTGCCCCACGAGTACACGGGCGCCGTGCTGGTTCGTTGCCAGCTCAGGGAGAAGCCTGCCCGCCCGCTCGCCTCGAGCCGGCGCTTGCCGGCGGCTTGGTGCAGCTCACGGCCGTCCATCGGGTGGCGTGCTGGCTGCTGCACAAACGTGGCGCGCAGGAAGAAGCGCGTTTGGCGTGGGCTGTGGGAAAAGGGCAGCACCGCCTCGAGCCGGAACGGATTCCATTTGGGCTGCATGTTGCCGCCCTCGCACACGAGGTGGTCGTCCAGCCAGAGGAAGAAGGAACCACCTTGCGACGCGCAGTGAATGAGCCATCGCTCACCCGAGGCCAGCTGTTGCACAGGCAGTGAGAGCGTGCCGAGTACCTCGAGGCTGAATGGCTCGTCGGCGGCGCCGCCCGTCGTCTGCATGGAGAGCGAGGGCACCACGCTCTCGTCAAAGAGTCCGGCCATCGCTCGGTTCGGCCAGCGCCGAAGCGTGAGACCCAAGGCAGTGAGCGCTCCCTTCGCACAAGCGACCAGAGCAGAGCAAGAGGAGGAAGAGGAGGAGGCTCTGGTCGCTTCCTCATTGACGTCGAGGGCTGGATGGACAGCTTGCGCGCACGAACACGCCCCACCGCCTTTGGAGGCTGATGCTGGCTGCTGCATGCGCCGCCGAGGAGCAGCTCCTCGGCCGTGGCGATGATAACCCTCGGGCATCTCCTTATTCGCTCGCGCCGTGCGAAGGAGTTTGAAGAAGTTTGACGAAGTTTGACAGCGCCAGGTTTGGACCAGGCCCCTTATAACGCGGTTGTCTGCACCGAGTTCAGAACGTTGAGCACTATTCACGTTCACACTCGGAAATTCCTTCGATGCGAAGCTACTCCTGGCTCCTCTGGTTGACATCCGCCCCATGCAGCGCTTTGATAACGCCCTCGCACCCGTGTGCCATGGTCATGGTCGACTCCCTCGGCCGTGAGTGGCGCTTCAATCTGACCAACCTCTCGCAACCAACGCGTGATTACGAGGTGGCCACCGACCGTGGCAGAGTGGTGCTCAATGTTTGCAGGCCACCGCTTGCCATGTGCAATCCTCAGGGTGCATCGGTCCCGGTCACGACGCCGTCAGCTGTTGACTTTTGGGGTGCCCCACCAGAACCACCAGGCCAGCGCTGCGGTCCGGAGCTGTGCACCTCACCGTGTCGAAAGCTTGGATGGGGCGCGGTCGGTGGCGTTGGGTCGCACTGGCAGCTTTTGGACCATGCTGAGGGGCGTGTGGGAGTGCGCGTCTCGCACTACGATATGGGCACCTCCACCGGGGATCTCGCTTTCTCGACCAACGTGACGATCCCGCCGGCGACGGATGAATGGGGAGCCCAGCGGCCGCCCGCATTCACGATCGACTTTGAGTGTGATCCGTCGGCGCCGCTACCCTCAGGGCCGGTGCTTCCAATCAGCCTGTCCGACCATCCTCTTGCCGATCTGAGCGTGCGTATCAAGAGCCCCTGGGCGTGCCCCGTGCCCAACCCGGCGATCAGCCTCGCGAGTGCCGCCGCGGCCGCGGCCTCGGTCGCGGCATGGCACGCCGCCCGCAGCGCGAGCAACGCGAGCGAGTCAGCGCCCAGCGGGTTCGTGCTCTTCCTGTGCTTCCTGATCTTCGTGGGGGCGATGGGCTTCCTGCTCGTGTGGCTCGCGCCCCTCAGTTTAAAGCACTCCCTCCGCAATGCACAGCGTAGCGAGCTTCTAGCGACCACTTGGCCCGCCGCGCAGCAGCATGATTGGGCTGCCGTTGGTGCGGCGGACGTCGATGAGCCTCCCTCGTACCGGGCGATGTGAGCACGAGAGCGGTCCAAAGATGTGATAGGAGAGCGGTCTGAAGACCCGATAGGCTTTGCCGTGAGCGGAGAGGTCGTGGCCCGGCCGTCCTCGCTGCAGCCTGGGCGCACGCCGGGGTTCTTCCGCTCGGGGGACACACAACCTCTGACCCACCGCGGATCCCCCGAACAATTGAAAGGAAGTGTCAGATTTGGGTTTGGATGGACAATTCTGAAGAAAGAAGAGGACAGGAAGGAGAAAAAGATTTAAGAGTCCGGCTAGTGAGGTTTAACAGGAACTTCAGCCATGAATAGCGCGACAATGAGCACCGCTGTGTGCTGCCCGGTACGCGGGAGCAGCCTCCCCCAAGGCGACGCGACCGCCTTGTCCTCAATCGGGCTCGAACTCCTCGGGCACCGGCCAGGCGGCCTGCTCGCTACTTGGCCGACGGAAGGCGACCGAAAAGGAGAAGTGCACATTCCACTGTGGGCGCATCTCCCAGCAACCAATGGCGGCCGCGGCGGCGGGCGGCAGGTCCACTCGCTCGGGCAGACGCGAGGCCGCCTGACCCGTGCCTAGCCCGAGTTGGCCCTGGGCGTTCCAACCGAATCCGAACAGCGCGCCACTCTCGGTGACCACCAGTGTGAACTGCTCACCTGCGGCTGCATCGAGCACGCACTCATGTGCCAGAGCAGCCACGTGGGTGGGCTCGTGGTGGTCCTCGCGCCGGCCCAGACCAAGCTGCCCTGCCTGGCCACCACCAAAGCTCCATAGCGCGCCACCGTCGGCAAGCACCACCGAGTGGTCACCACCGGCCGCCGCTCGAACGACACGCATCGCTGCGAGCGCCTCGACCTTGGCCGGAGCCTTGCGATCGCTAGTATCGCCGTGGCCGAGCCGGCCGCTCTCGCCTCGCCCGCACGTGTACAGCGCGCCGGCGGCGCACACAAACAGAGTGTGGTGGCGCCCCGCGCTTACATGCCGTATGTGCACGCGCGCCGGCAGCCTGATGCGCTGTGGGGAACCAACCCAATCGAGGCTCGTGTAGTGCGGCGCGTTCGGGCCTGGCAGCAGTTGCAGCCCGCACTGGAAGAATTGGTTGCGCCCCCACCCGAAGACGCTCCCGTCCTCGCCCACAGCAACCGCATGGGATTCTCCTGCACTCACGTGCACGATGCGGATACGCTCGCCGCTCGGGTCGACGAAGGCGTTCCCCGCCGCGTCCACTCGTCGCATCCGCATCTCGTTGAGGGAGGTCGGATGGCGCGGGGCACCAAAGGCCCAGAGCTCGCCGGTCGCGGCCAGTGCGAGAGATTGGTTCCCTCCGGCGGCCACCTGCACAATGTACTGGTCGGCGAGCTGCGCCACGGGTGAGAGCACCGCGCACGGTGCGCGGCTGTCGAAGGACGAGTGGCCGCTCCCCTGGCCGAGCTGCGCCCACGAATTCTCACCGCACGAGTGCACGACGCCTTCGGCGGTCAGGAGCAGCGTGTGCTCGCGCCCGGCGGCCACTTCCATGAGACGCAGATCTGAGCCATCCAGTCCCACCATCTTCGCAGGCGCGCGCACGCACGCCCCCACCTCGTGACCCAATCCCAGGTGGTGGAGCGTGTACAGGTTGCGCGGGAGCAGGTGAGAACTCGATTCCTGGCCGCCCCAGCTGTAGGCGCGCCCATCACCAGGCCGCAGGCAGACGCTATGCGCGGCGCCGGCCGCCACGCTCGCGCGCTGGCGCTCACACATGCGGTCGACGTACATCGCGGTCTTGAAGAGCAGTTCCGAATCCCAAAAGTCCGAGCTCAATGTGTCGCGCCGGCAGCCGAGTGCGGCGAGCAAGGGCTCGGAAATGCGCTCCAGGCGCAGCGTAACTGCTGCGGAGCAGTGCCGAGTGCACTCCGCACCCCAGCACACCCCACACCCACGCCGAGTGCACTCTGCACCCCACACGGTTGCAACCGCGGTCGGGATCTCCTTGGCGGGGAGGAAGGAGAGAACTAGCAACAGGAGAGCGTCGGGAAGCTCGGGCAGAAGCTTGGGCTCGGAAGAGGCGAACTCAACGTGCGCCATCGCTGCGCTCGCCTGGGCAAGGCTTCGCCCTCGGCTTCTCTCTAAAGCTGGACCCCGCGGTCGGCGGCGGCGAGCAGCCGCGAGAGAGAGTCGCTGAGGTTCTCACAAGAACCTCGCGAGTTTTCCATCCAAACTATTTTTAGCAGGACTGCTGCTGCTGCTGCTGCTGTGAAACACACAACGCGCGCGCACTCCGGACCCCCAAGCACGGGGGCCGCAATCGCAATGGACGGAGGCGTGGCCGACACAGCCTGCTATTACACAGGCCGTTAATCGGCGGCGGGCGGGGGAAGGAGAGACCCTCCCCCCTATAAACGTAACCCAATAGTACCGATGGGGCCACTGTTGCTGATGCTGTTCAACACAACGCGCACACGCTCCGGACTTGTATGCATCCGGATACATGTGCAACAACTCTCGCCGCCGAGAGGAACTTGCCGGCAAAAACACCGTGGGGGGGGCCACACGAACCGTGGACACTCGTGCTCTCGTCCTGAGACCTGACGCCAGTCCGACGCACGTGCGATTGGCGACTCTCTTGCCCTTCCCACAAGGACGCTTGCCTTCGCCGCCCTTGCCGCCGCTGCCCTTGGACGGATTGGGGGCATTCACAGCCAATGTGGACACCATTTCACCATTCACAGTTTGGCTCGTGCTAGACTTTTGGAAATGAATTTCCCTAAGTCGCCGCTCGTGGAGCGGCTCCAACACATGACGGCGAAAACCTCTGTCCGAACCCGCCAGCGAGTGACAGGCTGGTGAGCGGTAACTATCGTCCGGATCAGCCCCGCGCGCGCACTGGAGATACACCACCACCTGATTAGCCGATGGCGCTCAGGACAAGTGTTGTCAAATCCCTTCAGCAGGTCCGCAGAGACGTGCGTGCGCCAATGTGAGTGGAGCCGCCATCTAGAAGGCAGCTGTCAGGCTTGCCGCCCACGGAGCATCCGCTACAGCCTGCTGGGGGGCTGAGACGCTGCATCTTCGGGGTAGTGGGCTCAACGATCGCGTGCAGGTCATCGCAGAACCGGCAGCATGGCTTCAGCACCGCCCACAGCGCACGAGGCGCAGGACAGTAGATGGCTCCAGGATGGCGCAGATAGCGTCGCATGGACGGCTCACGGCATTCCGGAGTCGCCTCGTGAGATATCCCGACCGGTCTGATGATCCGAGAGCATCACTCTTCTTGCGCAGGGGAGCACTGTGCATACTCGCGTGTGTCGTACAGGGCGTCTTGTGTGCATAATGCAGGTTTCCGTACGGTAGTGTGTGGCATACGTCGACCATTCTTTATCTTAGGATCGCACACCACTCTATAACATACTTACTACCGAGAACAGGCGAGAGAATGTGTTTTGGAGCTCGAATTGTGGAGCTGTGTGGCCAAACGGCTTCGCGGGTCGATATTCGAGCCGAAGCCGGATTTCGATGCACATCTCCAAAGATCGCGAGACAGCACATAGCTGGAGGGCTCTGGATCGAGTCTAGGGACTATGTGGAGGCATACAACACAGAGAATCACGCCATCCCAAGTCACTGTTGCCACTCAGATGTCACATTGTGACCCCGAGTACGGCCTGTGACGTCCCGTTTTGGTCGCATTTCGGTACTAGGGGCATGCAGAGCGACCTGTAATGGTGTGATTCTCGGTGTCGTATGACACCATATGATCCCCAGACTCGATCTAGGGCCCTCCAGCTATGCACTATCTCTCGACCTTTGGAGATGTGCATCAAATTTGGGCTACGGCTCGCGTGTCGAGCTACTTATTGTCTAAGGCCAATTTCGATGCACATCTCCAAAGATCGCGAGACGGCACATAGCTGGAGGGCCCTAGATCGAGTCTGGAGACTATATGGACTCATACAACACAGAGAATCACGACAGAACAGGTCACTCTCGCCACTCAGATGTCACATTGTGACCCCGCGAGTACGGCCTGTGATGTCGCGTTTTGGTCGCATTTCGGTACTATGGGCATGCAGAGCGTGTGCGACGTCCTGTGTGCGACGTGTGCGACGTGTGCGACGCGCAGACTGTGTGCGACGTCCTGGCTTTTCGTTAGAAAAAAACGGGTTCACACGAGTCAACCTCCCCTGGTGCCTTTCTCTCGCTCCGACCCTTGTCAGACGGTCACAACAACTATGGGGCAAGTCAACTCAACAGCACCGGGGAACTACACATTCACAAGCGCTGGGGACCTTCTGCCCTTTGCGGAAGGCAACTACGCCGTCGGTTGCATTGCGATCAATGTTCCTGGCAAGACCGAGGGCTCCGTCGTGCCGTGCCATGTCTTCTACCCTGTGTCCAAAGACCACGCGGGCGAGGGCGAGAGGCCAGCATGGCTAGCTATTGAATATGCGCAGGCGCTCGGAGTCGCGCAGCTGGCCAACACCTTCACCGAGTGTGGGGGCGTGGCGCTCATGACCATCTTTGGTCAGGCGGCCACGGGTTGCCTCAAGCTGCCGACGCCGATCGGCGCACCGCCCGCGCCTGCACCATCGGCTGGGTGGCCGTGCTGCATCATGTCTCACTCTCTCACGGCGTGGCCGCTGCATCAATCTGCCATGGCACTCTCGATCGCCGGCCAAGGCGCAGTCGTCGTGTGCCCAACTCACTGCGACCGAACCGCGTGCGTCGCGTTGACCCACGGGCCGGGCCCGCAGAGGCTGCTCGCCACGTACCTGCCTTGGGACAAGAAATGCCAAGAGATCCGCGCGGCGCTGCCCCCAGGCGCGAGGGACGACGAGGTGCGAAAGCTCGGCCTGGCGTGGCGCCAGGCCCAAAACGAACAGCGGCTCGCCGAGCTCGATGCGTCTCTCGACCACTTGAATGCGACGCTGGCTGCCGCACGCCCGGACCTGTTCGCCCGGCCCTTTAAGGAAGGACGCCCGTTTGCACGCGTGCGTGACAATGTGGCGGTTGTGGGCATGAGCTTCGGCGGCGCGACCGCCGCCGCCTTCGCCCTGCGCGACGGCAGCCGGGCCGTGCCACGTGTTACGCACTGCTTCCTGCTGGATCCATGGATAGAGCAGGAGGACGTGAGCCCGCTCAGCGCCGCCGACCTCGAGAGGCCGCTGCACAAGACGCTGCGCACGTTGCGCGTCTGGCTCGACATGGGCGGCCTCGTCGCGAAAACGTCCGCCCAAGCCGCCGAGTCGCTCGTGGCGAACGCCGCCAAGAATGCGAAGCCGCGCACGCTCGGCATCGTACGCGTCGAGGGCGCAGGCCACTATGCCCAGACCGACATCCCCTCCGTCTTCGAGCACGGGCCGCTGCGCTGCTTCTACCTCGCGCTGCGCGGCAGGGCCCAAAATGTCGACGCCGCGCCGCCCGCACGCGAGACGCTCATGGCGTGCCTCTCGCTCGTGCTCGACGCGCTGCGCGACGACGGCTGGGTGCAAGTGCGGCAGGCGGCAAGCAGCAAGGTAGCTGAATACCTTTGAAAAGTTTGTTTTGTCTCACCGGACCGTACCTAACGAGGCGGGCGACCATCGGGCGGCTAGAACCCCCCCTTGGCAGGGGGCGGTTCGTTTGGCACCCCCCTACGTGCCACCCCCACAAGTATAACGGCCTATACGGCCCGGGGGTCATCAGT
>JWZX01002574.1:0-21196 GCA_001275005.1 Chrysochromulina tobinii | reverse complement strand
GAGGGACTGTCTCTTGCTCCTTCTCCTCCTCCTGCTCCTGCTCCTGCTCCTGCGACAACCCAGAGTCATCCGCCGTGAACGTCATCTGCTCGACCTTGGCGAAAATACGTTTGACGGCGTCTTGCGAGAGCTGATCGCAGATCTGCCCGTTGTTCTTTTGGTACATGTCCTTGAGGTTGTCCATGAAGCCCTGGACGGGCTTGAAGTCATCCGGGATCGTGAGCGAGAGGTCCTCAATGAAGCTTTTGAGACTCTCGTTGATCTCTTTGAGACTCGCCTGCTCCATGCCGTGCGCCAGGGAGCCGTCCAGGCAGCCCTTGAGCGCATGCCGGCGGTAGACCGCCGTCAGGTCCTGCTGCACGAGGAAGTTGAACTGCTTGCACTCCGAATCGATCTGGTTGAGCACGAGCCAGCACGTGACCGCTTCAAGGCCCTCCCGCTGCTTCTTCTCCTCGTCGTCCTTAGGCGCCTTGCCAAAAGCCCTCGGGCGCTGATCGATCGACTCGAGCTCACGGAGCATGAGTTCCTTGACTTCGGGCACGAGGAAGATATTGATGTGCTGGCCCGTGGCGATCCCGCGCATCCGGTAGGCGCCCTGCGCGTAGTCGCGGAAGGTCATGTCCTTGCCGATAGTGAGCACAGCCACGGCGTTGGGCACGTGTTTGATGTCGGTGCCGGTTGTGTGCACCTGGTCGTAGAAGCAGAAGCGCCTCTCGAGCGGGATCAGCGAGTCCTCGAGTTGGATTGAGCGCTTGCTGCGCGCTTCGTAGATCATCTTCTTGTCATTGTCTCCCAGGTAGACCACACCGTCGAGGCGCTTCTGGAGGCCATTCTCCATCAGGAACTTGGCCACCTCAGCGTTGCTCATCCCGGTGATCAACGCTCCCGTGTCAATGAGTGCGTTCATCGGCTGCTCGAAGCACGCGTCGTCCTTGGCAATCATGGTGAGCAGCTGCTCGGAAGTCCAGTCCTTGTCGGGGTGGTCGACCATCTTCATGAGCGTCGTCGACGTCAGCGTGTGCACGATCTCACCCTCGGCACCCTCGGAGAACTGGCACTTGCCCAGGCCCATGGGCAAGAGGTCCGAGGGCGTGCCGGTGAACCCGATGCGCTTCGCGAACATAAACTTGCTGCCGAGGGCCACGCCCGAGGCTGAGATCTTCTGCTCCTGGAACATGAGCAGCTTCGGGAAAGTGATCGTGCGCAGGTAGTATTTTTGGACTGATGGCGATCTCCCGAGCAGCTCGAGCAGCTCGCTCGACGACTTTGCCTCGGCCTGGAAGAGGGGTTGCACGCGGGGCCTCTTTTGGGTCGCCTTGACCGTCCTGACCGCTTCCGATGCCATGGTGGCCTTAATCATGCGAAGGCTCAGATAGCCACGCGGCGAGAGCCGGCAAAGCTTCGTGCCCTCGCCGAGCTTCATCAGCGGCTGCGCCCCCCACGCCCAAGGCTTGGAGTGGGGGTGGCCGAGGAGCGCTGTCGCGATCCCTTTGATCTCCGGATTGGTAAGCGCGTGACGGTGGAGCAGCCAGTGATACACGGTGCCCGTGAAGCTTGGTTCAGAGATGGGCCCGATGACAGAGCCGGCCTCGTGCAAGTGGGCCTTGGCTTGCCCGAGCTCGGTCAGAGCCGTGGTCAACGCCTCTCGTGAGGCCGCAGCAAGTTTCGCCGCACGACGGAGTGTCTGCAGAGTGAATACGGGGACACTGCAGATGTTCTTATAGACCTGCGCCGTGCAGCGCGCGTTGATCAGCGCCTTTGTCGCGGCCGCCGTCTTCACACGCACCTCATTGAGCGCCACCATCCGCTGAAAGAGGGCTTCCGAGCTGTCCGAGAGGCCGCCGTGCAGATCGAGAGCCTCTTTGAAGCGCTGCTCGCCGTCGATGAAGTACGAGACGCTGTACGAGCCCGGAGCCAGAAAGGCGACCTTGAGCGTATGCACCTGCAGCTCGCCGTGGCTGACCATCTCGCCCGTGTTCAAGTGACGAATCTTCTCAGAGAGAACCCCGGGGAAGAAAGGCGCCGAGGCGAGCACGTACGGCGCCGTCTTGGAGCACACGCAGCTGAGCACGACCGTGCACGTGAACTCGCTTTCCAGCGCCGCATGCATCACGTGGCTCTCGGGCATGATCATGATCGGCTGCACGCGCGCGGACGGCATTCGGATGTCGTCGGGCAGTGGCTCTATGGCCGCCGTTTGGTTCGACGGGCTCGGAGCGACGGCGGGACCGAACGTGGCCTCGTCCTCGCTCTTCTCTCGGGCGACCGCTGACGGTTTCGCGTTTAGCTCTTGCTCGGTGAGCACTTCATGCAGCGCAGCATGCGTGACTGAGCGCGTCTCGACAAGAAGGATGGAGCGAAGGAGCTGGAGCTGCATGATCTCGCCTTGGAGCTGCGCGCCGACGCGCGTCTTGTCTCCTGGCCGCGGCGCGCCGTACTCGTCGGGGGCGAGCATCAGGTTCTTGCTCATCTGCAGCACCCCGTCGTCCGAGAGCGCCACGTTGTGTACCATGACCAGGTAGATGTAGCCATCGAGCGACCACGTGCGCTTGCCGTCGGATGAGGCGCCGATGACCATGGGCGAGCCGGCCGAGAAGAGCGGCACGTCGGCCGGGATCAGCTTGTCGCCCAGGAGTGCACCGTTGACAAAGTACCTGATGGTCGTCGGCTTCGCGGGGCTGCCATCGAAAACAAACTGGTGCAGGACGGCCTCGGTGGAGCGCTTCACCGCCGCCTGATAGGGCATCCGCTCCTCCCATCGCCCAGACTTGACCGAAGATGATGGAGCCGAGAAGACGAGCGATTCGATCGACGCGGCGGCGCCAATCTGGAGGGCGCTGTCACCCAGACTGATGGGCAGGCGCGAAAGGCAATCAGCCTGGGCGCCGACCTTCCTGCTGTCGTCTGCAACGTGTTGCGCGACCACCGTGAGTGTGAAGCGGCGGTTGTCAAAGTCGGTCCACTTGCCAAACTGGGCGATGGAGCCCTTGCGAAGAATTCGTTGCACCCCCTCCGAGTTCGCGGTGAGCTCACGAGGAAGAATGAGCGGCGCCCCAGGCACGCAGTGGTATGAGCCACCCTCCGCCGTCATGAGCGGGATGCTCGGGATTGCGACCCGAAAGTCTCCCTTGCCTGGGCGGCTCGGCTCGCCAGTGTGGCCCTCGGGAAGCTTCAAATACTCAGCCTCGCAGAGAGAGCCCCACTCGGAGTCCACGGCGTGCAGCGCCTGATCCACATCTACAAGTAGACCGCCGGTGCGCAGCTTGCGTACAAGCTCATACCGCCGGCCGACTATGGGCGACATGCCCGAGTATTTGCACTTATGGCTGAGGTGCACCTCGAGTTTGCCTCGAGCCACGTCAGTGCCCACGTCGATGTCTAGCCAGTGCCCGCTCAGGTCGCGCCACACGGCGTTGCCGTACGTGCCCGATGACGAGGCCACGCTCCGGCTGTCCAGATAGAGCACGCAAGTGTGGAGCTGCAGCGCGTGTGGAGAGCGCATTAGGGAGGGCGGCGGCGCGCCGCAGATTTCGCCGCCCGCCTCCTTGACCCACTCCGAGTACATGACGGCCGAAGGACGGTGCTGCGGCTGACCCGACTCGACGATGAACTTCTTTTGCAGCTCCTTGATGACCTCGTCGATGTCGTCCTTGCGAAGACCTTGGAGATGAAACGCCAAGATAGTCAGGCCGATCATGACGTCGGGCTGTGCAAACTCGGACGCAGGGCTGGGCACGTCCTTGCCAACGAAGGGGATGGCCAGCTTGAGCCGCGATTTGGAGACGAGAGGGTCTTTTCTGACGACGGCCTCGACTTCCTGCTGCGTCATCAGGCCGAACGTCACGCGAAGGACCTTGCGCATGCAAAACGGCAGGAAGATGTGCAGCCAGTCGCGCGCGAGGTTGAGGATCTGCCACTCCTGACCAGGCTTCAGATTGAGAGGCTTCGCGTCCTTGTCAGTGAGATACTGTCGGATCTCGTCGTACGAAACGTTGGTCGCTACGCCCACCTGCTCGTTCTGCATGTACAACATCATCCAATCCGCGAAGACGGGGAGCATACGCTTTCGGTAGAACGCGGCATTGAGCAAGACCGTATGCGGCCGCCGCTGGAGCGCATCGCAGGCGTAGCCCTCGGTGACGACCAGGTTCAGCTCGCGCAGGAGCTCGTACGACTTCGAATTGTGGCGGAGGGCAGGCGGCGGCACCTGGTCCTCGGCGCAGAAGAGCGCGTCCCACAGATGCATGGGCAGCTCCCAGCGCCGCCCGTGCGACTCCTGCGCAAAGTTGAGCGGGCTGCGTACGCCGATGGGAAAGTTGAGCTCCGACTTCATCGGATGGCACACCCAATCGAGCTCGTCCATGATGAGAATCGACCCCTCCATCAGCCTCAGCAGCTGCCCCCACGTGCGCGTGTGGTCGATGAGCAAGTTGCGCGCTCGCGTAGAGAGCACCTTCGCGCCATACTTGGCCTGCCGCTCCTTTTGCTCCCGCCGCGTCTTTGTGCGCAGATCGCCGTCGTCCCGCAGCTGGATCAGATTCTCGAGAAACTTGAGCAGCACCGACTTGACGGACGACGGCGCCGTGATGACGACACCGTGGTACTTGCGCGCGTTGTGCATCATCTGGAGGTAGCGCGGCTCGGCCATCGCCGCACGGCTGCACGTGAGCGTATACACGCGCTTTAGGATGACGGTGGAGAATGTGGAGCGCACGATTTCGCGACCGGCCGGCAGCAGCGAGTCTGGGAGAAGCACCATGGGGAGCGTCTCGCCGTCGGCGAGCAGCAGGCAGAGCAGCGGCGTGATGACGGCGGTCTTGCCCTGGCCCATGAGCATCTGTTGGGCGAGCGGCTTGATGTTGGTCATCCCCTCCTCGATCAGCTTGAGATTGGCGTCCTTCAACCCCTCGAGGTACTCGCCGACGATCTTGACCTGCGCCTCCCGCAGCATGAGCGACCGGACAAACTCAAACACGAGGTAGCGCGGGTCATACCAATGTGTGTCGGTCACGTCGGTCACGTAGTAGCGCCTCGCGTGCAGCGAGCCGCCGATCTGATCGGCCAGGTTGACGATGCCCTTGCTAGCCACGTGGATGTCTACAATGGCCTGCTTCTGCACCTTCACGGCCTCCTTGGCGGCCTCCTTGAGGTGCTTCTGCAGCCGCGTGAGCTGGCCTGAAAGCTTTGCCGCGTCGAGCATCAGAAGGTTGACGTGCGAGATGAACGACGCGTGGAAGAGCGTCATGGCGATCAGCTGCATCAGCTCCTCCTGCTGGTTCTGAGGCATGAAGGGATTGATCTTCTGCCACACGTTGAGCGAGTCGTTGCTGAGCAGGGACACCGTCATGAACGAGAAGTCCATTTTGGCCTCGTGCGAGGCCTCGCGCCTCAGCGCGTAGCAGTAGCGACTCGTGAGCTCCTCATTCCACTCCTCGGCGGTCTTCTCGCGCGGCGGCGGTGAGTTGGGCTTGGGCAGGTCGACGTGGTTGCTCAGCTTCTCCAAGATGCTCACGGCCGAGTCAACCTTTTTGAGTTCGGCCGCTCGCTCCTCGCGGAGGCTAGCCTGCAGCTCTGTCAGCCTTTCCCCTGCCAGTTCCAGCTTCTTGATCGCATCCTGGAACTCGGTCGATGTCGAGGTCGTCCTGAGGCTCAGAAGCTTGCGGGTAAGGTCCTCGTCAATGTGCATCAATCGGTTGACTTTTGCATTGCCACTCTTGTCCGAGTAGTCCGACATGGACTTCTCCATGCGCGTGATGACGTCCTTTGCGAGCGGGTGCGACATACGCCCATGGAACCGCGGCCGGTAATAGCGGCCACCTGCCCGAACGTAGTGGTTGGCTTTCAGCCCATCTTTGGTAGGCACAAGCTCGCCAAAGCTTTCGACTTCCTTCTCGTCGAATCGTATGACGACAGGCTCGTCAGTGCTCGATGTTGCGTCGCGCCGCTCCGTCGTCTGCTCGCGCGCCTTCTGCTCGAGCGCCGCCACGAGCTTGTCGTTCGTGATCTCCTCGCCTTTGGGTGTGGTGCCGTCTGTGAGCACAGCCTGCCAGGAATGGCCGGCGGGCTGAAAGTAGAAGCCAAACGCCTTGCGCGTGTCCTTAGTGAGATTCTCGACCACGGTGAAGGGTGATCCTTTGCTAATGCCGCGCTCCAGCAAGCTCTCGAGCGGCCACGCGGAGTACTGGAGCGGCAGCTGGTCGTTGCTTGGCATCTCGCAGCCCTTGGCCAGGCACGTGCGCAGCAGATCGGTGTTTGGCGGCCTCAATTCACGGCTCGCGCACGACAAGTCGATAATGTTGAGCCCGGTGTCGCAGCGCTTGAAGAGGCCATAGGTGACAAACCGGCTGTCCCTCGCCTCGAACTTGGGCGCATGGATCTCGGCGGCGTCGATCTCGCTAAAGTGGAAGCCGTCGTCGGCCTCCTTGCGCGCCACCAGCCAGGCGATGAGCTCGTCGAGCAGCCTACCCAGCGGTGGATGGTCTACATCGATCGACTCGCCTTCGGAGGCATTACGCGCTCGCCATGTGACGTCGTCAAACTTGGCGGTATCGAGCACGGGCACCGGGTGGTCCCTTTTCCTGTCACGGAGGATCGCCTTGTTCTCCCCCTTCGCGAGCAGGGCTACAAGAGGCGCCAGCGGCGGCGGCGGCTTGCGTCCTGACGAAATGCTCTTGCTCTTCTCGCTTGGCGGGGCAGCGAAGGTGTAGAAGCCGGCAATGATGGACGCAAATGTGTGCTGGTCGAAGTCGGAGTCGTCGATCATGTGCACGCCCACGTTGAGCTGCTCGGTGAAGAGCATGTAGAGGAAGAGGAAGCCCTTGTTCTGGTTGTTGCCGTCGAGAGACTCGGGGAGGCTGCGCGTCTGATAGTCGACGCCGCAGAGCTGCCGACAGAGATGTGTGATGGCCGATCCGTCGAGGTCCTTTTGATAATTGTAGTAGATTTGGACCTCGTCCCACACATCTGACTTGCAGTTCAGCACGTCTCGAAGGCCCTTGATGGTGTACATTTGGCCGCCCTTGAATTCGATGGATGGTAGCGCAAAGAACCTATCATCCTTCCCCTCGTCTTCGTCGTCGCCCGCGGCCAAGTGCGCCAGCGAGGGTGCCGTCGCCTCCGCCTTGGGGTGATGGGCCAGGAGCTGCTTGTATCGATTGTCCACCTGGACCTTCGTGGCTTTGTCCTGTTGGTATTTGATGTTGTCGGCGATGATGTAACCAATCAGCTGCGCGATCTCAGACGAATGCAGCTTGATCCCCGCCTCGGAGCACGCCGACGCGACCATGCGATGCACGTCGTCGACGAGCGCTTGCTCCTGCGGCTTGAGCGTCTTCGGGTTGGTGCTCGTTGCCAGCATGATGAGCGAACGGTCCTGATTCTGCAAGGCGCGCACCGTCGCCTCCTTCTTGATGCAGTCGTCACGCGTGATCTGCAGCAGACGCAGCTCCTGCTCCTCGGTGAGGCGGCAGCGGACTGACACCTGGTGCAGCTGCACCACGTACAAGGCGGCGTACTTATCGAGCGGCACAGGCAGCATGATCGTGGCGTCGTCGATGGCGAGTGCAATCTTGCAGAGGCAAGCCGCAGCGTTGGCATTGTTCTTCATCCCCGATGTCTCGTGCAGCGTCAGCAAGTTGAAGATTTGCTGCTCGTCCGCGTTGAAGGCGTGGTCCGTGGCGATCGCATCGGCGAGCATGAAGCACTCCTCGTATGAGCGGCTCAGGAAGCGAATCACGCAGAGGTAGAGCGCCGATGTGAGCGTGGTCGCGATGAGGAACTGCTTCGACACGTGCAGCTCGTACGTGAAGTAGCGAACCGTAGCGTGGCTCTCCCAGTCCTCGTCCTCGTGTACTGGGTCGAGCCTCGCCGCATCCTGCCCGTCCATATCCTCGTCTGCGCACGAGAGTCAGTCGAGCGCAAGCGCAGCCGTTGATGTCGGGAGACGTCGCGCGCGCAGTCTCGTTGGCGCGCGCACGCGTCGGGACATGCTCGCGCGCGGGCGGGCGCTGGGGGCGCACCAATTGCAATCCGCACGTTGGGCACAAGGAGGAGCATCTGCTGCGTCTCGGAGAGCATGAGTAAACCGTGGGGTACGCCCTCAACCAGCCGGAGTACATCGTCGGGCCAGACGCCGTATTTAGGTGCGAAGATGTGTAAGTGCGGAAGCTCCACAGACGCAAGCGCCATAGCCCCGTCGATCTCCTTTGAGTTGAACGACAGCTGCAGCCGCGGCAGCTCGACGAGATCGATGCCGTATGTCGTGAGCTGGTCGACGTTCTCGCCTAGTAAGTAACTCCACGCGAGAATGTGCGACAAGTTCTCGAGCCGCGTCAAGACGTTGGTCAGGATGTGCAGGGGCGTGTTGTGCTCGCTTTGCTGCTCGGAGAGCACGTTGAGCAGCACAGCGCTTCGGCTGCTCTGCGTCTTGTCCAGATAGAAGCGTTGCACGAGGACTGCGTTCCGGCGCAAAGGAGAGCTCGGTGGACCATGCTTGTGATCATCCGGCCGCCCGAACGCGTAGAGCTCAGTGGGCTTGCCCATGACGAGGATGACATTAGCGTCGAGGTCGAGCTTGAGGTCCTCTTCGTACGACGCGTGTATCTCATGACGAATGGGGTAGCCACGTAGGACAATCTGCTCAGAGGCGCCGGCGAGGTCGGCGACGTCAGCCTCCTCGCGATAGAAGTCGTACTGCTCCAAGATCGTGTCGGGGACGAGACCGAAGAGGAACCTTTGGGGGATGTACCGTTCAAATGTGCTCGAGGTGACGCCGGGCAAGCCCAGCGTAGGCGCCTTGCGCACGACGACCACGGAACTCTTGCACATTGGGTCGGCATCAAGGCCACCGACGACGCCCTGCGTCCGAGCGACCGCTCTGCGCCGATTGTACTTCTCGTGCACTTTGCCTGTCATCGCGGCCATCAATGGACCTGTTCCCCAGGTGCACATGTCGCTGGCCATCTCGCGAAACCCGACTTTGATATGTGGGAAAAAGTGCAGAGAGAAACGGCGATGCGTCGTGTATACGAGCGTGCGGTAATAGTGCCGGCCGTGCGATGTGCGCTGGTAGATTTGCACCATATTGCGCCACTTGTAGCAATATGCCTCGTACAGGATGGCGCAGTAACGGTCCTTGTATGTTGAACGACGTGTCTTCTGGTCGTAACGCCTATTGTTCGGGTCGACCTCCTCGCCGTTCTCCATGAGCTCTAGGGTGGTCGCCGACTGCAGTACTCCCTGCAGATGTACGACGTGCGCGTCGGGCTCCACCTCGTTGGGTAGGAAGAAGCAGAGCTTGCGCTGGCCGACCTTGCCTTCTTGTTCCTTCTCAAAGAGCGCTGGCGGCACTAGAGCCATCAAGTCGCTGATCCACATCTCGTGCTCCTGCAGGAAGTTGACGTCCTCACGCGTAGAGATCTCGAGGGGCCGGGCGTACTCGGATGAAGCTGACGAAACACTGGCCATGTCGCGCACGAGGCTCGTCAGCCCCGTCAGCTGGACCTCCTCCTCGCTCTGCGCCTGCTCGCCGCCCTCGCCGCCCGAGATGCCGAGCACTTGGCACTTGAAGATGCGCACCTGCTTCTCCTTCTCGCGCGCGTTGAGGTGCGTGATCCGCTGCAACACGTTGTCGGGTGTCCACACCTCAACAAAGGCATCTTGGCCAACCAGCCGGTAGCGCTTCATGTCCTTGCAGCTCTCGACGAGCGCCGCGTTGAGCTCGCCCTGCATCTTGAGTGGCAGCCGGAGTGCCTGTTTGACCTCCTCCGCCTCATAGAGATCCGACTCGAGTGGCTTGATCACGGCGCCGGCCGCGGCCACCTGCAAGACCTGCAGGTTAAGCTCGGTGGAGTTTGACGCCCCTTCGCCGTGCGATTCGTTGGTCAACCCGTCGACGACCTTCTCCACGCCGACGTACCTGCCCTTGTCGAGCGCGTCCTTACGTTGGCTCCACGAGTAAGCCTTTTCATCTTCGGTCGCGTTATGGTACACACTGTTGAGCACCTTTTCGACCTCAACATCGGGCCTGCTGGGCATATTCAGCCAATCGACGATCATGGCACGGAGCCGTGCCATGATTCCAAAGAGGTACGGCAGATCGATCAACTGCTGCTGCGAATCCTTGTCCAGCTGGACTACCGACTCGTGCTTGGAGACGGTGTACATGAACGACGACAGTACGGAGGAGACGACCTCGGCATGCAGTTCGTGCGCCTGCATGTTCGAGCGCAGCGCCACCAGGTGGCCGTGCACGATGACGTTGTTCAGCACGCGTTGGTTGCGACGGCGGTTGCGTTCATCCACCGAGATGACGATGGCCTTCTCGTGCTCCTCCTCCTCCTGCTTCTTCTGTCTGGCACCCATGGTTACGAGCCAGTCGTGGAAGACGAACGGGATCGTTTCGCGAAGCAGCGTGCGAAGCTCAATGAGGTCGGGCAGCATCTGATGCGACGAGCCCGGCTTGAGGAAGGGATCGTCGTGTAGGGCTGAGCGCCATCTGGTTGTCGTCGAGCACCAGCAGCATCGAGGCTGCGTGCTCTATGCGGATCGCAATGCGAACCAGCGACAGCAGCACCGATGCCATGGTGTCATTCATGTTGTGCGTGTCTGCGCGGGCGGTGCGGGGAGCAACAAGAGCGAGCGTCGACGTCGCGCGAGGCAGCGTGCAGGGCGGAACGGACCTATGCCGTCATGGGGTCGCGCGCGGGGTCGCGCGCGTGGCGTTCGCTTGCTCAGCCGCCGACGCACCGAAGGTGAGCACCAGCTTGAGCAGCTTCGTCATGGAGCTGAGCAGACGAGGGCCCGACTGAGAGACCTCGTTGAGCAGCACGCCGTAGCGCGTGGCCGTCGCTGCGACTCCGTCCTTTGGCGGCAAGTCATGAAGCGCGTCGAGCTGAGCGCTCTCATGTGGGAGGTATGCGCCGGGCTCGAAGATGGCGGCCTCGACCAGGCGGCGTAGCTTCGGGTCCTTGAGCGCGTTGATGTGATCCTCGCTCGTAAAGAACTCGATGACGAGCGGGATGCGCAAGTAAGGGACCGTGAGGTATTGGAGGAGAAGTTCGACACTCGAGGGCTGCAGGCCCGGAAACTCGGGCAGCCGGCGGATGTGCAGCACGTCGTTCTCGGGGTCGCCGCTGACCATGCGCGCCGTGTGGAAGGAGACTGCGGAGGCCGTCTCCATCGGCTTGAGGATCGGCTTGGAGTTCTCTGCCTCAGAGGCTGCTGAAAAGAAGAGGCAGTCGGTGGCAAGGACGGCGTAGCTCTGGTTCTTCACCATGAAACGCAGCGAGAATTGGTGCCGCTTGAGCGCTGCTTGAGCGCCGTCGCGGTTTCCAATCTGGAATGGATGGTCGAAGTCGGCGGTGAGCGTGAAGATCTTGAAGTAGGCCATGACATCGCGGAAGGCGATGTTCTCGGGGCCCATGTGTAACAGGTCTGAGTGCGGGTCGTGGATGAAGTTGGTCTCACGCGAGTAGCACAACTGGCCGAGCTTCTTGAAGAATCGCCACGTCGCGCACTCCTTGCCCGAGCCATGCAGCACGTTGAGACCGTCGCCCTCCTTGTTTTCGAGATCGAAGAGCTCGTTGCACGGCTGCACCTTGAGCCCGTAGAAGTAGTCTAGGATAGCTGTGCGTGCAAGGTAGTGGTGGTACATCCGGAAGCTCACGTTGGCCGTCCGCCTCTCAAACGAGCGGATGCCGATCGCGTAGCAGCTCGCGCCGCCAGAGCTGTACAGCTCCTCGCCCGGCAGCTTGCCGAATGCGCCGGTGAGCACCTTGGTCAGGGCCGCACTCTCTGGCTTCTGGCCATCGCGGCGACAGATGGCGTCCGTGATGGCGGCAATCGTGCCGCTGATGAGCAGAAGCTCGGCGTGCCATACGCCTAGAGCGATCACATTCGAGTTGTGCGCCAGGACCTCCATCAGCCTTTGGAGGGTCTGCGTGACGTACCCGAGCGAGTACTCCGGCAGCGCCTTGGCATCGGGGCCCGAGTACTCGACCTCGTTGCGCTTCCAGATGCAGTGGTCATTCGATTGAGGCATGGGGAGCACCTTGAGGAAGATGTTTGAGAGCAGTGCGCACACGAGCTGAGCGCTCCACTTGGCGTCGGTGAGGTTGCTGAGCTTGATGCAGACTTCGAGCGTGCGCTTGAGCACCTGCGCACAGAGCACCGGCGTGAGGTCGCCAACGGCACAAACCTCGTACAGCTCCTTTTCGAAAAGGTGCATGCCGAGCAGGCCACTCATATCCTTGTCAAGCAGCGACTCGCCCGCCAGCTCCATCGAGTTTCGGCCGAGGAGGTGGAACGCATCCCAGTGCAGGTGCTGCTGGAGCAGCGGCTGGCGGACGGCTCGTGCCGGCTCATGAGGCGACCTCGTGAGGCGCAGCATCTCGGGCTTGGGGGGGCGAAGCTTGACCTTGACGTCGTCGAGCATCTGGCGCACACTCATAGTCTTCTCGAGGACCATGTGCAGCACGTGGCTGTCCAGCTTGCTCGTGGCCGACGCACTCATCTCCTCCGACGCGACTAGGAACCAGCGGCGCCACGGCTGCGGCGCGAGATGCGAGCCGACCCTCTTGACTGCCACGGCGGCGTCTGCGGCCTCGGCGGCCTCGAGCGCAACCGCCTTGACGAGGTCTTCGAGCTGCGAGATGAGTTTTGGAGGGAGGACCGACTTGTGCTTCATGAAGAGTCGCATGTCGCCCTCTGACTTTAAGAGGAAGAAGACGCGGAAGAGGAAGAAGATCCAGTCGATCTCGAGGCGCGAGTGGCCCCGCAGGAGCAGCAACAGCACGAGCACGGCCACCCACGAGTAGAGGAGGTGCTCCGTCTCTGGCCGCAGCTCGCTCCAGTACGAGAACGGCGAGACGAGCGCCTCCTCGTGCTGGCGACGGTGGAGGTCGTCGAGAGGCATCTGAACGAGCCACGGTAGCATCTGCATATATAAAGGCCGCAGATGCCCCTTGAGTCGGTGCGTGTTCACGAAGAGCATCACCCACCAGATCTCGCTCAGCATGCGGCTCTCGGGGATGGCCTTGAACTCGACGTACGCGTTGAACAGAATGCCCTGGCCGGTCGGCATCCTCGAGTGGTGCTCGCGCTCTTGGCCCATGTTGACGACGGTGAGCCGGAACGCCCTCTGGAAGGCCGCGTTCCGCTGGAACACGAGCTTGCCGCTAACCAGCAGGAGAGAGAACTGTCGCTGACCATCGGTGCCCGACTTGCGCCAGACAGACTGCACCTCGGCCGTGCTGTACAGCCGCTCGCACTTCTTGTGGATGGCGGCGAGCACTTCCTCGAGTGGTCGGCCCTCGCCTTGGGAGTTTCCAGGGGCACGGGTCTCGTGAGAATGGTCGATTAGCCCCTTGCCCGCGTTATCGGCATCTTTGTGGATGCCCTCGTGTCCGGCACGCTTGCCGTGGGAGCCGTCCTTGGTCTCGTTTTGGTCGGCGTCGGCCTCCAACTGCTCTGGCTCTACGAGCTCGGCCAAGAGATCCTTGATCAGCAAGCTCTCACTCCTCGTCATGCGGGCCATCTCAGCTGACGACTCGGCTGTGATGACGAGGAAGATGAGCCCAGGAGCATTATGCAAGGGGACGATGTGCACCGACGTTGGGTCGTACTCCGCCAGGCTCTTGATCACCTCGAGGTGACTCTTCGCCTTCTTCTGCTCTGCCTCCCAGTCGGAGGTCTGAGTCTTCTTCTCTCTGTCATCCTTCTTGCCGTCGTCGTCCTCGACCTTGAGATCGCTGACCAGCTTGTGCTTCTCGAGGATCTGCCTCAGTGCCTCGCGCATTGACCTGAGGATCGCAAGAGATCCTTCGTCGTTGAGGCCGTGGGGCTTGAGCAGATCGGTCTTCATCATGTCCTCCGCAAAGCGCCGCCAGTCTGACGCGAGTTCGTTCACCGTCAGCCAGCCATACCCAGGGTCCTGCGAGAGCAGCGCATTGACTAGCTGGTGGCTCCAGAGAACAGGCGGCTCCGGTTTGAGGAGCAAGCTACGGACGCGCTTCAGCTCATGCCGGTCTATCAAGGTCGTCGGAAAGTAGAGGCCCTCGCGCAGTTCGCGGGCGCGCATGACGTTGCGCATCACCTCGAGCGGGAGGTCGTCGTTGACCATCAGTGAGTCACGGAGA
This sequence comes from Chrysochromulina tobinii, assembly GCA_001275005.1. Taxonomy (NCBI): domain Eukaryota; phylum Haptophyta; order Prymnesiales; family Chrysochromulinaceae; genus Chrysochromulina; species Chrysochromulina tobinii. The sequence goes on along the minus strand of JWZX01002574.1, from coordinate 7,061 downwards.
ATTCGCTCGTTGGTCCACGTGAAGCTCTCGTCGCTCCCGCCTGTGAAGACGATCATGCGAACGAGGAGGTCGTGCTGCAGCCGACACGCGGCGTTTGTGCTGGGGAACAGCTGGAACCTGCCGTAGATTGCCCGATACGTTTGAATTGCCTGGGATACCTCTTTGCCGTCGATGAAGAGCTTAATCTGGTCTTTGTAATAATCCTCGGTGATGACCAAGCGGTGCCACTGAGCCGAACGATAGGCGGCCTCCTTAAGGTGCTTCTGCTTTTCGACATCCATGAGCTCTGCGATCTTCTGCGTCTGCTCCTTGGTGAGCGCCTTGCCCTCCTCGACCTGCGCCTCTTTGTTGATCGCCTTCACATCGTCGGGTTCGGCCAGTGAATCTGCCTGCGCGCTCGGAGGCCTGTCACTCCCCAGGCCATCGAAGTGTCGAATATACGCAGGCAGAGTCTCGTCGTTGACGCCGATCAAGGCGATGCCGCCGCCTTCGCCCGTCGTCGTGTAGCGGCAGTCAATTTGGACGCTCCAGTGAGTCCAATAGCCAAACTTGGGCTCCATGATGGGCGTCACGTCGAGGTAGCTCCCAGCGGGTACAACAAGATGGTGCCACTCGCCATTGGGCCCTTCTTCGATCTGTTGCTCCTTGGCCTCCTCGTACCTACCTCCGTCGCCCCCAGTCGGCTTCATGACCTTCACGGTCGCCTGTGCGTTCCCCATGCGAAAGTCTGCGACGCACAAAGGCGACTCGAGCGGGCACGGCGGTCAGCTCGTTACGACGCGCGCGAGTGCGCGCGCGGCGCCGAGCAGCATGGTGAGTACTGGAGGCAAAGGGGGTAGCCTGGGCAGCCGCCCGAGGAGACTCTCACCGATACTTTCGATCGTTGCCTGCTTCTTCTGCTTCAACTGGTTGTCCAAGTGGCCCTTGGGTGCCTTGGACTCGTCCTCGTCGTCCTCGACGCCGAGGACGCCAAGGAAGTCATCGAAGTCGAGGACGTCCTCGTAGACGGCCTCCTCGTCCTCGTCAACCTCATCCTCTCGAAGCTGCTCGACCTCGTCGTCTTCCTCGGCACCCTGCGGGCGGGGGGCGTGGTCGAGGACAGTCTTTTCCGAGGCTCCCGTGCGCTTGAGCGACAGGGCCCAGCCGGTGACCCAATTCGCTTCAAAGGTGAGCCCATCCACCTTCCAGTCGCGAGCGATCATGCACTTGACGTTCTCGAGGCTGGGCGCGTTGCTAACGAGCTGGAGCAGCAATTGCAACCGGATCGCATTTGCGCCATCCTTGTACGAGGGCTTGCCCTCCATGAAGGTGGCTAGCTTCTGCTGCAACGTCGCCGCGTCCATGTACGCTGGCTTGTGATCGGCAGAGGGCTCGAAGGCCCCCGCCGCCCGCGCCACGTCGTAAAAGTCACCGATGAGCACGAGACGCTTGGGCTTCTCATTCGTGGCAGTCTGCGCGACGAGAGCCGCCTTGACGCCATCCACATCGTCACATTGATCCCATGATGTTTGCACGAGCGTCCTCAAGGCAGTAGAGCCTTTGCTCTCATAGATCTCAACGGCCTTGAGCAGGCCGGCGTCGATGATGGCGGCTCCTTTGGCATGCATGCTTGATAGATACACCGCATCACTGTCGCTAGCGAGCACACCGTCGCAATCAACCAAACCATTCTTCTTCATAGCGAACTGGACTGCCATCATCTGGAAGACCCCCCGCTGCTCGGCGGTCATCTCCTCCATGGCCAGATTGCACTTCTTCATCTTCTTCATCTTGAGTGAAATGCACTTGTTCTTGAGTGAATCGCTGAGCCTCTTCATCATCTCATCGACCTCCGGCCGATCCTCCGGGGAGAGTCGGCCATACCAAGTGGTGGCGCGTATGCACCCATGCTCGAAGCTGTTGAGCGGCACATCGGGCTCCTTTGCGATCAGCTTGTCGAGCCCCTTCTCAAGCTGATTGCATACATAACGAAGCTGAGCCGCATTCTTGTCTAGCTGCTCATCTTCGCAGCTCACCTTTGCCGCCATCTCCTTGATGTTCTTGCTGATGTGCGCGAGCTCGATCAGCCGCACGTGGGGCCGTGTGAAAATGGCAAAGAGCCGAACCTGATTCTCCTGGACTTCGAGTGCGATGGCATTCAGAGGCTCCGCGGGGGTCTCCGTGGGAGCGACCTCCGGAGCCCTGTCTTGGAACTTGCTGCGTACCATGGCCTCGAGGTACCAGCCGGCGGTCCATGTCGTTCGGAAGTTGACCCCTTGGAGGTTCCAGTCGCGAGCAAAGAGGTACTCGACATGCTCCAAATCGGAGCCAAATATAGTGTCCAAGATGGTGATCAACCGCGCTACGTTGGCAATGTCCTTGGCATTGGCATCTGCATCGTCCCGCAGCGCGATGAGCTTTGCGTGACACTCGAGCGCGGGCGCGTACGAGTACGTGAGTTGCTTCTTGTCGACGAGCTTTGCCGCGACACCGGCGTAGTAGCCACCGGAGATGAGCACAACACGCACGGGCGGCCGTGCCTTGTCCGCTGCTGCCTTGCGAATGAGGGATGTGAGAGTGGTGCTGCTGATCGCGTCGGAGACGATCTGGCTCCATTTGGCGAGACCATGCATGCGATCCTCCTCGATGAGCTTCTCTCCCTCCTTGAGGGATGTCAGGAAACTGGACACACGCGTGGAAACACAAATGCACGCGTGTCTGGAACGAAGGATTGGAAGCGACTAGCTCGCCTTGCGTGTCTACACTCCGCGGCTAATGGGGCAGGGGCACGCCGTTGCAGAATGCGGCATGCATGCGCCATACCTGTTCTTCGCGTCGTAGGCGACTAGTTGCACCGAACCGCTGCCCATGCCGATGTTGGCCGTCGGTGCTGCGTGGCCTGCACACTTTGTGGCATACTCCACCGCCTTGAATTCATACTGCGCCTCGTCATCCTCCGAGATGCATGACCACGTCACGGGAGCCTTGATGTTGCTCGCCGTCAGGAGCGCCTGCAGGTTGGCCTTGAGGTCGTCAAGAAAAGTGGTTGCGGCCGCATGCCTGGCCTCGCCGCTCTCCAGATTGCGGTACCACGCCGTCGCCCCAATGAAGCACTGGGTGAATTCAACACGAGGAAACCACTCTGAGCCTCGCAATACCTCGAAACCCTCGGAGAGCTTACTTGTGATCTCGCGGAACTCGGCTGTCATCTTCGAGGTGTCGTGCGGGTCGCCAGCTCCCATCACGGCGACACTGCCCATGTCCATACCCTTGGGGAACTTCACTGTGGTAAGCTCGTGCAGCTGCACCACGCCAAACGAGAAGAGGGCTATGAGCTTCATCTCGCCCGTGCCGCTATCAACCAGCAGCGTTCCCTTTGCCAATAAAGCCTCTGCGGGAACCTCATCCTCGCCCTCTGCTCCAGCGTTTTGCTGTGCGGGCTCGCCGTGGAGCACGGCGCTATCAAAGGAACGGATGACTTCGAATAGTTCTGTATTCCCCGTGGCCTCGGCAAGCATGATTGCCGTCCGTTGCTCATTGTCCAAGATCTTGCGGTCGGCGCCCGCCTCGAGAAGACGTCGGACTGCGGCTACATTTTCCTCGGCTGTCGCGTGCAAGAGAGCCGTCCGACCATGGCTGTCTTGCGCATTTAGCAGATTGGACTTCGTCGCCCACGAGAGCTCAGCGACGTCCCTGGCCTCCTTGGCCGCATTATAGACGGATTGCACGAAAGCATCGCACTGCTTGCGCAATCCACCAACCACAGTGGAGAGCTCCTCCACTTCCTTGGAGGATTGCGACGCTGGCGTGGCCGAAGCGGCGAAGAAGTCGGCGAGGAAGCGCTTCGGGTCTGCAGTTTGACTCTTGAAGAGCTCATTCACCGCACTTGAAAGCAGCTCCTCTATGGGATCCTTATGGAGATCGAACCATTCCAACTCCGCCGCTCCCACGGAGCGCGCAGCACGCATCCACAGACTAGGTAGACAGGATGTGGAGAGGGGTCCACGGCCGCGACGGCCGACGCAAAGTCGGAGATTTTGTGCTCGAACTTGTGGATGGGACGGGCGTTACGCAGTGAGAAAAAGGGCCGAAACTCTCGGCAGCACACTCGGAATCTATGGTAGGGCGTTTAGGATCAGGTGTTGAAGAGGGGTGGGTTTCCCTGTGTACCGGTAGCGCGCGTGAGTCGGTGAGGTGGATCGTGAGGTTCGTTGCGACTGTCTCGTGTGTCCGGCTCCCCCCAGTGTCTTACCGGTATCGCGTGCAGGTTGCGAGGGCGCAGCCCTCTGTTAGGTGGCTTAGGCCTTTTTCAACCCGCGTGGCACCGACTGCCCCATGTATGGCCAGGGGTAGTCATGATTTCCGGCCGCGACTGCGGACTGCGGTCGAAGAATCTAGATGCTCAACAACCGCTGGCAGACTCGTGCCGGTCTGGCCGTTACGTACACAAATTAGAATGCATGCAATGCATGCACCCGGGGGCTTCGTGTGGGCCTGTGGCAGGCTATCAGGCCACGCGACGCAGGAGCGGGCCGAGCTCGAGGAATGAGTGGAGCTCGGTGCAAGCCCGTAGCTGAGGGAGCTGGACGAGGGTCTGAAGGTACCTCTCGAGCTCGAGCCGCCGCCTGTCCGCAAACGGAACGTCCTGAGCGAGCAGCCACGAACGTATTGCACGGCGAGGTGGCAGCCTCGGCAGCCTCAGCACCTCGGGTAGTGCCTCGTGCAGGCGCTCAAAGTGGCTGTACCGCTTCAATGTGGTGAATCGGACCCCCTCGCACATGATGGCAATGCAATAGAGCCACGCACAAGTCGAAGCGGGTGGAGACTTGGTAGCGGCAGCCGTGGGTGGATAATAGTAGAGTCCGCGCCACACAGCCGGTATGGCCACGGAGATCGATTTGATGGTGGGCACGGAGCGATATGCCACGATCGAGCCGTCAGCATTGATTACGGCTAGCTGAGGCTCTCCAGAGACGCTCAGGTGGCCGCCAGCCAGATTGGCTGCAGCCCGATTGGCGGCTGCGCTTGATGATGTCGCAGCAGACTCCTCGAGCAGGTTGGCATTCGTCCGCTGACCACAGTTTGGGCAGATCTCGTCGGACACTGCTGGCGCTCCGTTGGACGTGGGTGCGTCCAGCATTGCGTCGATTGCGTCGAGCGTAGTTACTCCGACACCGATGGCGGCCCACGGTGCCGGTGCCGGAATGCGCTTGCAGAGTGGGCCGTGCACGCCGTTGCTGAAATAGCAGGCACCGCAGCAGTAGCTGCCGCCCGGAGCGGCTTGGAACCCACAACCGCTTTGGCAAGGATTTGGATCGTCGCCTTCGACGGTCGGGCAGTAGTCTTGAAGATGACTTGCGTTGATCGACATGTACGGACCCTCGGGCCACTCCTCCGTTTCAAAACTTCTGCGCTGACGAACCCTTCATAAATCTGAATCAGTCAGTCAAGCAGTCTGTTTCGTCGCGGTCCCCCACGCGCTCACCACACCTCCCGTACAAATACACAGTCTCAACGGACGGCTCCGCACCCCTCGGTCAACACAAGCACTTGATTCATTCACTCTCCACTCAACCTCTCCACTCAACCATCTCCATCAAGAGTACGGCTCCGCTGCCCCCGGTCAACACAAGTACTGAGTACTCGCTTCCAACCCCTTCGAGTTCGAGCGGCATCTATCTACATGCTTGCAGCGCAGGCCGCCTAAGGCCGAACAGGGTCCCATGGGTCACACACACACACGCGCGCCGCCCCGACTACTTGCTGCTCCGCGACCAGCGCCACGCACCATGTCTGCCTCCCTGCACCCTCGCCGAGCGGTCTACGGCGCGCCCTCGCTCACGTGAGGTCCATGTCCTTGCAGTAGTAGATGGCGCTGAGCAGCTTCTCCTTGAGGACCTCCTTGCTCGTGTAGCGCGGCAGGTCGAGCTGGAAGAAGCACGTGTGCGCCACGGGCAGCTGCCCACGCAGGGGAACGAGCTCGACGATGAACTTGACACCCGCACACCGCTCGGGCATGCGGGAGCGTCCCCATGCGAAGCGGCAGAAGAGAGCCTTCTCTTCTGGGCTGAACTCGCCCAGCACCTCCCACAGGTACTGGACCGCCTCGTGGTGGCCTCGCACCTCGGCCCCGCGCTTCAGGTCGAGGACCGACCAGTCCTTCTCGCCGATGACGAGGCGCTCGAGCTCAGTCGGCGTGAGTAAGTAGAGCGACTCGAGCGGCACGATCTGCGAGAGGCCCGCCCGGAGCGCCGCCAGCTGCACGTCGCACTCGTGCACGAGGTACGCCTCCGCGAGCGCGGCCCACTCGTGGCGCGTGGCGTAGGTGAGCTGTTGGGACGCTCCCCCTGGCTTGAGATCCACCTTGGTCTGCTGATCCGAGCGCGCGATCGTGAAGTCGACGAGCTCGCCGTAGACGGCATTGTACACCTCCTCCTCCATGTTCGGGCAGTTCGGATCCGAGTTGTCGCGTACGCGCGCCACAAAGTCGGCCTGCGCCTTGTCGACGCGCTCATACTCGGCGAGGGTGCAAGTCTCCCCGAGCAGCCCCTGCCACACGGTGACCGCGAGCTCGAAGGGGAGGGTGGCGCGAGTGCGCAGGCACAGCCCGATGAGAGCACCCATGACCTGCAGCTGCCAGATCGTCTCGGGCGTGGGCGGCGCCGGGTTGAGCATCCAGCTGCCGCGATCGAAGACATCCTGGCTTGTCTGCGACTCGTTGGGCGTTGGCAAGAGGAGGGGCAGCGCACGAGAGTGGAGCTCCGCCACGAGGCTATCGAGCGTCTCGCGGTAGAGACCCCCCGCATCGCTGCCCGCCTCCCCTTCGAAGCGCACGCTGAACGCGCGCCCCGGGTTGCGCAAATCACGCAGGCAGACGAGGGGGTCGGTCGCCGCTGGATGCCACTGGCGCACCTGCTTGCAAAACTGCTCAAACATCGTGAGCGGTTTGGAGCGTGCGCCGGCAGTGGCGAACTCGGAGCCTGCCGCCTGTGCCGCCGCCTCGGCCTCGGCGCGTACGGCCGCGGCGCGTGCTGCCGCGGCTGGGTCGGCGGCGGCGCCCGCGGCGGCGCCCGCGGCGGCGC
>JWZX01002573.1:0-35888 GCA_001275005.1 Chrysochromulina tobinii | reverse complement strand
AGACCCCGGGCGCCTCCCAGCGCACCGTTGGGTGGTCCGCAGCGCCCGCCGCCGCCGCCCTCGCCGCCGCCTCGGCCTCCGCCTCCAGTCATGCCCCCGCCTCCTCCCTCGCTGCCGCCGCCCCCCTTGCGGCCTTTGATGGAGGTGCTCGCCTCCCTCACCGTCGGCATTGGCGGCGGCAGCATCGTCAGGACGGCCGTCCAAGTGGCCGGCAGCGCGTCCGACTTCACGCCGACGGTCCGTGTCGAGCTGCGCAGCAGCCTCGCAACCGCAGCAAGCGTGGCCGAGAGTGCCGTCATGCTCGACGTGGGCTCCGGCAGCACAGTCGAGCTGACCTTTACGATCGCCATCACGTCGGCCGATCCTCGGCATGCCGCCCAGATATTAGACGCGCTCAGCCCGCGCCTTGCCAACGCAGCGTTGGCAAGTGCACTTCTCAACACCAGCTCGTACGCGGCCATCGTGACCGCGATCACCCTCGCGCCAGTAAGAAGCAACAGCTTGCCCCTGGGTGGCGACGATGTCAGTGACGAGGCCGCCGAGGATCTGGCAGCGGCGACGGCGACAGCGGCCACCGAGCTGGGGGCGGTACTTGCGACCATGCAGCAGCTCGACACCAGCGCCGCCCAGGCGGTCACGAGTGGCATCTCCTCGCTCTTGGAGTTGATGTCTGCCTCCGACGGCTCCCCCTCTTCTGCAGGCGCCGCCGAGAGCATCAGCACCGCCGTCGATCAAATGGCGCGCGCCGCCACCGTGGGCGCCCTGGCGGCAGCGCCGTCCGATGTCATTTCGAATGGCTCTTATGGCATCGCGGAGCCCGTGCTGCTTTCCTCGCCCAACCTGAACATGAGCATCAACCTGCGCAACGTCAGTCGCCCTCGCAACGATGCCAATCGAGTGCGACGCCAGCACGGGCGTCGCTGCCTCTGTCACGATGCCCGCCGACCTGATGAGCGGCATTCCTGGGATGGATGCATCTCACCCGGTGGTGGCCGTCCTCTACGCCTCGCGGGTCAACCTGCACGGCGGGTTGTTCGGAAACGGTGCCGCTGAGGGCCGCCGCCGAAGCCTCCGCCGTCGGCTCATGAGCGAGAGCGCGCCCACAGAGCCTCCGCTCTGCTCGGACACGTGCACCTTCGCATCCGACGCCGAGTGCGACGACGGCGGCGCCGGCGCCGAGTATTTTCTGGACTGCACCTACGGCACCGACTGCGAGGACTGCGGCCCGCGCGCCGCTAGCGGTGGTGGCGGCGATCTTGACGGCAATGTGGGCAACGGCATGGCGGCCGGCCCGTCCATCTCCTTCAAGCTCATGCAGCAGGGCATTGAACTTGTCGTGGAGGACCTAGCCATGCCGATCAACATCAGCTTGGCGTACCAGTCGCTAGCCGCGGTCAGGGGCCGACCGCCGTGCGTGGGCGCACCCGACCCGTCGTCGGACGCGGCGAGGGCGTGCGCCACGACCGTCGAGTGCCGCTTCTGGAATGAGACCAACAGCAGCTGGTCGACCGACGGCTGCATGACGACGATGGACGACGAGGGCTCCATAGGCTGCTCGTGCTTGCACCTGACCGAGTTCATCGCCTTCGAGTTTCCGACGACGGTTGAGCAGTTGCGCGAGACCGCGCTGTCGGCGGTCGCGTTCAACAGGCTCGAATCGCGTGCCCTTGAGTGCGCGATTGACCCAGCGAGGTCGTGGCGCACGGTGCGCCCCATCTGGGACTGCTTCATTGGTCTGATGACCATGCTCATCGTGACGCTAATCTACGCGGTGCGCAACGACCGGCGCGAGGCGCACAAGACGCTCGCACTCCTCGCGGGTCAGAAGCAGCAGCAGCAGCAGCAGCGAGCCGAGGCCTGGTCCGCTCGACCGCTCTTGTCTCAGATGTGCCGACGACTCTTCTCTCAGATGTGCCGACGGCTCTTGCCTAAGATGAGCTCGTCCAGGGTGATGCCAGTACAGATACTTGTACACCATACATATGCCGCTCGGCCTTCGTCCGCAAACGCCTCGCCACCGCCGTTGCGACCCGCGGGTGATGTGGCCATGCTGACGACGGCCATGGATGATGTGACGACCCAGACGACAACGTTCACGAGGACCATGGAAGAGGTCAGGGAGGAGGTCAGGGAGGCGCGACGTGCTGCGGCGGAGGCCACCTTCATAAACTCGCGGATCCCAATCCAACCCTTTACTCACTCGCACACTTCAATCCAGGAGCAAGGTCAAACAGAGGGCAGCAGCGGCGGCGAACGCGGCGGCGGCGACAGCTTGTCGGTGCTCGAGGGCCCAGATGCGGTCTTCGACGCGATCCCGAGCAGCACGGGCGCCAGGAACACGCGCACCACCATCGACGAAAGCCATGCTGCCACGGCCATTCAGCGGCGTTGGAAGCGAGCTCAGGCCAAGCAGCACGCTCATCTGCAGGTCGAGGTGATCACGAAGCGCTGGCACCAGGACGTCAACGCGATGTGGAAGCGTGTATGCATCGCATGCATGGCTAACCATTCGCTCTGCGCTGGCTTTCTCACGCGGGGTGTAGCGGGCTTCACACGCGCCCAGACGATGATGATGCTGTTCAACGGCTTCGCCTTCGAGCTCGTCATGCTAAGCCTCTTTTACGAGTCGCCGCCGACGCCCCCCGTGGACAACATCACCGGTCTCCCGATGGAGGAGGCGGGACCTGCCGTCGTGATCAACCCGGTGGCCATCATCATCTCGGCCACCGTGGCGGCCATCATCTGCATTCCGATGGGTCTCATCTTCGGATGGGTCTTTGACCCAATCATCCTAGTGAACGTGGGCAAAAATCTGCTGTGGCTGATCTTGTGCTGGCCGTATTGGCTCATCTGGAAGCGCTTCTTGGTGCACCTCTGCAATCGCCCAAGCGTCGCTGTCGATACTTGCATCATTGTCAAGGAGGGCGAAGGGCCTATCGGGCTCGACCTGCAACAATCCAGAGGACACCGTATCAGCGTCGTCCGCGTCCGGCCCGACACGCCGGCCGCACGCAGTGTGCCGCCGCTAGTCGCCGGAATGCGCATCGTCGGTGTCGACGGGGTCCCTGTGCAGGATGCGAAGCTGGCATCCGAGTGCATCGCAAAGGCTGGCCACGGGCCGATGAAACTCAAAGTGGACGCGACGCGAAGCTGGCTCCCACGCCGCCAACGCGCCGGCACTCGTCAAGAGAGCGTCAAGGGCGCCATCGTCGAGGCTGCTGACGAGATTCGAGGAGCTGCTCCTCGCGAGCTCGCGAAGACCACGCGCGCCGATGAGGAGCATCAGGGCAGCAGTACCATAGTCGAGGCCATCGTGCCCAAGGCCATCGTGCCCGAGGCCAACACGTCCGATTATGTGCTCGTTTTCGACCACGACACTGCCACTACATCCGAGCGGGTGCTCAAGGTCGAGGACAGCGCTCTCGCCTCCCCACCTCCGCCAGCGATGAGGGTCATCTCATTCACCCTCAAATGTGCCGGCGACATCTCCACGTTCGCCTCGAGCGTGCAAACCGAGATAGCTTCTGCAATCGCCGCCCAGGCGGGTGTCCAGCCATCGGCGGTGGAGGTGACCGTCACGTCAGGCAGCGTCATCGTCGACGCCAAGATCCGCACGCCCACGGCGACCGCGACCTCAGTGCTGTCGAAGATGGCCGACGCGACGAGCAGCGCGAGCAGCGCGAGCGAAATGCTCATGAAGGTCACTGGCATCGAGATTGCCGTGTTGGCGATCGTTCACCCAGCCACCCTCACCGCCGAGCAAATGAGGATGGGGCCATCTATGGTCTCGCCACCGCCCTCGCCTCCGATTCTCCCCGAGCCCATCTCGTCTCCGTCGCCTACGGGCATGCCACAAGGTGACGTACCCCTGTCGCCGCCCCCGTCGCCACCGCAAACCGTCTCCATGCACAGGCCTCCGAAGGTGCTTTCGTTGGTCTCTTCATCCGCTTCCAGCCAGACTCGCCTGGCCACGCAGCCGAGGACATTCTCTTATGCGAGCCTCAGCGACGGGCTGCTCAAGGCGTCGCTCACGTACAACTGGAAGATGAAGAATTGGGCCATCGTGAGGAAAATCCTCCTCGGCTGGACCCTGTCGTTCACGCTGTTCGGGGCCATGTGCTTCACCATCTTCTTGTACGGCTGTCAGCTCTTCGAGCCATATATATATGAGGGCGAGGGAGGCGGCGAGTCGGGCCGGCGTCTCACGCAGAAGCGCGTTCGGCCGGGTGATGAGAATAACGACGAGGATCAGGGTGAGGAAGATGGCGGTGCTGGCGGGCGCACGATCACGCTGGTGAGGCAAGCTGGCAATCCGGACGCGCTCATCTTTGCGTGGCTCCTCTCCTGCTTCCAACGGTTTGTATTGTTTGAGCCGACACTCATCCTCGCAAATAAGGGACTACCCATGCTATTCGCGAGCGCATATTGCGCCACCTGCTGCGGCGAGGCCATCGTCGAGTCGCTCTCGCTCCTGTTTGCGATCCTTAGCGAGCTCGCCAAATCAATGAGGAGCTGAAAGAAAGCATGGGTCTAACTGAGCCACATCAAGAGGCGGCCACTCCTAAGATGACAGAGGGCCGCATAGAAGCTTGTACAGGGCTTCAATGGTACGATGCCCCACCTGGCTTCAATGGTATGACGTGGCGCTGCTCGGGGACGCGGCAGCGTGCAGGAGCGGATGTTGGCATGCGCCGCGTGTGGGCTTGGGATAGATACACGAGGAGAAGACTCTTTGAGTACTGGTACTGACGTGAGATGGGCTGCTGCTGCTGTTCAACACAACGCGCACGAGATGGGCTGCTGGTGCTGTTCAACACAACGCGCACGTGTGACGTGAGATGGGCGTCGGCGCCGTACAAGTACCGTACAGCGCTACACCTACAGGACCGGATAGGCGATAGCGGGGTTTTAGCGGCGGGAGAAGACGCGAATGAGCTATCTGCATGATACATGTGTCTTCACGACTTACCAATTTTATTCGATCTTCAGCACCGAACCGACCAGAGGCGCACAAAGGCCGGATGCCGCCCTGCACAACGCAATCTCTAACAAGAACTGCTGAAGGCACGAGGCGCACTCTCATTCGACTGGTACGGCCGGCGTCTTCGCCAGGAAATTCCGTTGCAGCTGCACCAGGTTGGGTGGCCATCGCCTCACTTCCTCGAGCCAACCGCCTGGTGCTACGTCCCGATAAGCCTTGCAGCCGCTCGAGATATTGGAGCACGCAAACTCCCACCGCTGGAGCGCATAGGTGCGATCGCCGCGGTCCCACGAGTCGGCGGCTAGCATTACGTGCAGGTCTGTAAAGCCAGGCGTGCGAGTGATCACCTGCTTGGCGATCTTCACCGCCTCGTCCTTGCGGCCCAGGCCGTACAGCGTCACTGCCATGTTCGCGCGCGCCGCGGCCGCCTGGTTATCATTCTTGTCCACGCGCGCAAACACGTTGGCGGCGGTGCTGAAATCTTCGAGCGCGCCTTCGTAGTCGCCCGTCTCCGCCCGCGCTCGGCCACGATACGAAAGAGCGAACGGGTTGACGCCATCGCCAGTACCGCCCCAAAGCTGCACCGCCTTATCGTAGTCGGCCACGGCACCGGCCCAGTCGCGCAGGCCCTCCCTCGCCAGCCCGCGCTGAACGAACGCGTCCGGGTATTCACGGTATCGGGCCATGCCGTTGAAGGCCTCGCCACTCCGCGACATGAGCAAGATGGCCTCGTCAAGGTCGCGCTTCGCGTCAACAAATGCCGTGAGGTCTGTTCGCACACCTGCTCTGGCTACGAGCAGCGCCGTCATCTCCTCGACGCCGCGGTCGAGCTCTCGCCATGCATCGATCGTTTGTGTGAAGAGAGCATCGGCCAAGGGCAGCTGCTTCGCGTCAAAGGCCTGAAAGGCACGTTTCGCCACGGCTACTTGCTCAGCAGTTGGCTCTTGAGCCGAGGAAGGTAGCGGAGGTAGAAACACGCTGCTGAGTGCGAGCGTGGAGTGCAGAATTGTTGCTTGGCGTGATAGGGTCCTCATGTGAAGAGCACTGGCCTGGCTGTGGAGCGAGAGGCGAAGGTCCCATGTGGTTCAACTTCCGTCGAGAGAGGTGTGAAAACTGGTGTGAAGACACCCTGTTGACTTGACTTGACTTAACTTCATCGACACATTTATCGAATGTCAGGTTTGGGAGTGGTTTGGATGATGTGTGCCCCAAAATACGGCCACATAATACAGGTGGTACTGTTTCATCGACGTTTCGTCGATCGTTGACAGGTACAAGCGGCGCGCACACTGCCATATCGACTCTTCCTGTCGTGCAGGTGGCGCTTCACACCTCAGATTCGATCTCGGGAAAGCCATCATTCACACGAACGCATCGAGCGAATACGAGCGCATCGGGCAATGCCTGGCAAGCTGAGCCGGGCTGAGCTGTTGGACATCCAGGCGGAGTTCTTTGCGGAGGACGTGCCCCTCACGGAAGCCATGTGCTCGTGGACGATCGATGAGGTGACCACTTACTTCGAATCGGGAGGGCGCACTGCGCCACTGCGTGCGGCCAACAAGCCAGCAGGCGCCGTCGCTGCAGTCAAGGCTGAGGCCGACGCGCGCGCTGAAGCCGAGGCGCGCGATCGAACTCTGGCGCTGCAGCTGCAGGAGGCCCGAGGAGAGGTCTGCACGCAGAACGACCGAGCAGTTGCGCCACTCGGGGCCAACTGCACCGCCGCCACAGCTGGCGAGGGTCGACTGGGGAGCGCAGGAGGCGCGGGAGCTCGAGCGTGCGATACAGCAGAGCATCCAGGACGAACAGAGGGCAGAGCGCCAGCGACAGCTCGAGGAGGAGAAGACGCTCGAGGCAGCTCTCAAGCTCCTCGAGCGTCAAGAGAAGGAGCGTAAGGCGCTCGAGATGGCCGCGCTACGGGAACGCTCCGCCGTCAATGAGCGCAAACGCGCTGATGAGGAGAAGGTGAGGCAGCAGCAGCAGCCGCCGCCGCCGCCGCCGCCGCCGCATCAGCTTGAGACGGGAGGGCCAGCCGCGGCGTCGAGTGATGTATCAGCGACGTGGGCAAGTGTCGACTCGCTGGCCGAGGCTCTCGCCCGTCTACCTGCCTCCCTCGGCGGCAGCGGCGGTGGCGGCGCGGTGCGCACAGGTGTGGTGGTGGGCGAATGGGCGAACTGCGAGCTGCTCATGCCGTTGCTGACGGCGGTCATGCCTTCCGAAGCCGAGCTCGAGGCACTCGGGGTCGTGGTGATCGACATTCCGACGGCGCAGCTGCTCAAGCTCGCGGATGCCGATCAGCAATGCGAGGCCGTCATCGACGGGCCGCAGTGCGCGAGCATGCGGCGGCGCATGGCAAATGCGCGGCTGATCCTGGCGCTCATCAACGATAATGACGATCCTGAGCTCATGGATGGCGGTCGTCACTGGTCCGCGGTAGCCATGCGGCGCGAGGCTTGGCGTGGCGGCGTGTGCAGGCTCGAGCATTATGATCCGTCTGGCGACCACGAGCTCAATTGCGACGCCGCTCAGCAGCTTGCTTCTTCTCTTACGGAACGGCTCTCGGAGATCAGGCAGGTCGATGCCGATCGCATCGAGGTGTGGCGCATGGCCGCGCCAGCACAGCATGCTGCCGACGTTTGTGGACTCACCGCAATTGCCTATCTCCGAGCCCTCGTTGAAGACGTGATTGAGGCGAGCAGTCCCACCGCCACTGCCGGCGGCTTGGTGCCATCCTCGCCATCCAAGGCTGAGGGCGGCGGGGGCAGGGGCGACAGCCCCAGCACCCCAACTGCCGTCGCGCGGCTTACATGGCGAGAGGTGGAGGGGTTGCGCCAGGCGGCAGCGCGGTCGTGGGCACCCGAATGCCTCGAGGCAGCCGAGGCGTACGCTTCCCTGCTCTCAAGCCGCGAGCGGCCGGCGCGGCACGCGAGCGCCGAGAGGCACGTGGTCTTCGACCTGCACGCCGAGGAGGAGGATGGCACTTTTGACGAACTCGTGGACGACCGCGTGGCGATAGGCGCCGTGATGAGCAGTGCAGCTCTGCAACTCGCCATCTGCAAGGGCAAACACAGCGCATCAGCGCCTGACGTGCAGCTGTACGACTTCCTGCAGGCGGTTGGGCTCGGTGCCATGGGCAGCACGCTCGGTCGGACGGGGCTGACGCTCGCCACCTGTGCCGAAGCCGTCGGGCGCGACCGCACGCAGTTCCTCGCTGATCTACGCGACGCAGGTGTCACAAAGCTCAGCGACCGGCAGGGATTTGCCAACGCACTCGGCAGGGCAAGGCGCGAGGGCTGGCTGCACCCACCGTACAAAGGTCCCTTCACCGCAGCAGGGCGCGAGCTGCGCAACGCGCGTGTGCCGGGCCCGAGCCTAAATATTGGACTCGCTTGAACTCGACTTAGGCCGTGTGTGAGAGTGCAGTATCCGATTCTGCGACTTTAGGGGGCCGTGTGCGAGCGAGTGCAGTATCATCAGTGATCAGAGTCTCTGCGATCTCCACATGATAATATTCACCGAAAGGTGTTGCCAACAGCAGATCCCATACAGGGCCCCATCCAGCTACGTAGCCAGCTAGCCACGCCATACGACTGCACTACTGCACGCTTTATAAAGCGTTCGTACTTCGTAGGCCTCATTGGTCATTGCGGCCTTTTTACAGTCTTGACACACGTAGCGCTCGCGGCCCCTCCCACATCCAAATGTGCACTATCTTCAGCGGATGTGGCAAGTACTTGTTCATCGCACGGCCTCGCTTCACGCCCTGGGCGGCGATTCTACAGATCTGCAGAATCTTCGTCAGCAGCCCTTTGCCGGACTTGACGAGCGACTTGACGAGTGCATGCAACATGTCCTTCAAGATGTCAATGGCGCTCGACGAGCGTGCAACCCCAACTTTTGATTCCGTCGGTATGTGCCAGATGTCCCAAAGGTAGCGGAGCGATTCCGAGCTTAGCAGCGCTCGGTTGCCTTCGATGGTCAACTTCTTTTGCATCACGGCCGAAATCGGCGAAAGTTTGTGCTGCAGAATAAGCTTGAGAGCATCTGGAGCAACTGTGATCTCGACGCCCTCCGAGGTCAGACTGCTGCATCGATCGTCAGTGCGGCCTGCGTTGCCGCAAGTAGCGACCGAAGCCTGTTGCCCCGGAAAGGTCTCGACGACCCAATCAGCATCGCCGCAGTGGATGAGGAGCCTTGCGGGCGGCGCATTCACAGGGCTCGCCATCGCCTTGGCCTTCGTGGACATGTGCCGAAATAGTTCTAAGGAGGAGCTTGATCGCGCAGTTTGGTGATAGAATGCGACCATGCAGGCCATGAGCCACATCCGTTGGATGGTCGACACAGACGGTGGCGTCTCTCGACGCCCGGTGCTCGGGTCATCGCGTCGCTCCTGCCTTATTTGGATCAAACTTGACACGTTTTCTAAGAGGACGCACCAACCTCACGTCGACGTAACACCCAGCTGACCCAACCCAGATCCAGGGGAAATCCTTCAAACAAACTCACGCGCGTGAAATTTGTATTGATTTCCGCGTTCACGCATGTCATGGAGGTTCAGAAACCTCTTCCTGCTACTCGCCGCCTCAGCCGACGGGCTTATGTTCAAGAGCGACGAAGTCACCAAGCAGTGGGACACGTGGGCGTTTGTCGAGAACGGCACTTACTATGCGTATTACCTGATCACTGAGGAGTCTCCCGGCGAGGGCTTCGGAGTGGCCACATCTCCAAATGGTGCGTCCAACTGGACCGACCATGGCTACGTGTGGCATGGGCCGGCCTGGGAGCAGAACAAGTATTGGCAGGGCACGTCGTCCGTATGGAGGGCCGCCGACTTTGACAAGACCGGCCGTTATCTCATCAACTACAGCGAGTATCTGCCAAACAACACACAGAGGATTACTTTCGCGCAGTCGTTCAACCTTTTGAATTGGACGCGCCCGGAACAATTTGACTTCTACTTTTACATCAACACCACCTATTATACCGACCCGGGTCGCTGGGACACCATTTACTCGGTGCCGCAGCTGCAGCCAGGCGAGCGCGACGGCTACCCGCGCCTCGGGTACTGGACTGCCAGCCCCATCGGCGGGAAGGGCACGTTTGGCTTCGGCATCACGCAGGACGGCTATCATTGGGAGGCGCTGCCCTCGCCGACGATGCTCCCCCAACCCATCGGGGCCGAGATCGGGGCCGTCGAGTGGATTCCATATGCCTCGGGCAAGGCCGGCGGCGCTTGGTTTGCGATGCTCGGCTATGGCTGGCCGCGTACGATGCTCACGTACTCGGCGCCGACGGCGTACGGTCCGTGGTGGAGAGCGCCCAAGAACGTGAACCTGCTCAACGGCTCGTGCTATTTCCTGCGCTTCTTCCGCGGGCTGAAGAATGAGTTGCTCGTCACGCACCAGTCGTGGACGAACTTGGGCACTCACAACGCGTAACTGCCGCCCTCGATTGCAGTCTGATGGGCCTTGATTGAAATCTGATGACCCCTCTGATGACCTCTGAGTGGGGCCCTCATCAGGTACATTGCGCCTTACAAGGGCGTCGAGATGGACGACGAAGGTACCCTACGCCTTACCTACTGGTCGGGCAACGAGCAGCTCAAGGACACTGAGCTGCAGCCTACCCCCACTCTCGACCCGGTCGTTCAGAAGTTGCCCTACCTCAACAAGAACCTGACTATGGAGGAGCGCTCAAAGGGAGTGGTGCTCGAGGCGGTGGTCACAATCCCTACAGCCCACGAGCCTGACTGGCCTGGGTTCGTGCTCGAGCTGAGCGGTGATCTGGCGCCACTTGCGATTGTGCTCACGCCGGGCGGAGAAGAGGTAGCCATCGGCGACTTTCTGCCGCAATCGCCCATCCCCTACTCGCCCTCTGCGGTCGCGCTCCCCACCACCGATTGGCTCTTTGACGACGGCGCGAGTCGCATGCCTTCGAGGGATGCGGCCCTCGGCGGCTCCGACATCCGTAGCGGCGGCCCAGGGCAGACGAGCGTCGCCAAGCTTGCCCACCCACTAGACTCTCAAGGCCATTACCTCGCCTCCGTGCACGTGTGCTTCCAGTACGTCGCTGGCTACGGGTGCGGTCCGCAAGCGCCGGAGAAGAAAGGCTCGACGGTGACGCTGACGCTCCTCGACGCGGTCAACGGCTCCAGAGTGGCGGACGTGTGGACGAGCGATGCGCTCAATAACTATTCGTACGACGTCTTCACTGGCGAGTCACCACCTATCTGCGGCGGCGCCGATGGCCTGGCAGTGGCGCACTCGCGTCAGCTGCAGCTCGGCCTTCGCTTCGCGAATAACGATTGCAATCTCCAGCTGCCGATGAGGACGATGAACGCGAGCGTTGCGTGGGGTGCCGTACAGCCGCAGCCCTACCAGCCGAGCGCTGTCCCGGGCGTCGGCGTCACAGAGCGCTGGACACGGGATCTCACCCTCGGAGCGCCGGGTGAGCGGGTGCCCATCCGCCTACTCTACCGTCGTGACATGGTCGAGTTCTACGTCAAGGACTACGTCTTTATGGCCATCGACATTCCCCCGACCACGGGGCGCATCGGCCTCACTGCCGCCAATGTCACCTCGGCGCTTCGCTGGTGGCCCATGGCGCTGCCGGGAGGCAACTTTGTGCAGGTGACACCACCGCCTGGACCACCATCACCATCTGCGCGTACGGACCGTGCGATGACGTCGAGTGGTCGAGAAGAGGGTGAACGAGGCGGCGGATACGTAAAATTTTAGGGACAGGCAAGATACTTGGGGTGAGAGGATGTGATGCCGACGAGCTGTCGCAGCGCACGCAAGACGCATCCGCCCAGTTACAACTGTACCGATTTGTCGAGAGGGATGCAGCGAAAAATCTGAAACGCGAGAGCGAATCTTTTGCGGCGACCTCCGAAGCGGACCCTGGATCCATCCTAAATCCAACATGGGCAAGGGTGGCTCCGCGTCCGTGGCCGAGAAGCGCTCCTACCTGGCTGAGACCATCCCGCAGCCGTACGAGGCTATCACCAAGAAGACCCTCCGCGACTGCATCCCAGCGGAGTACTTCGTCCGCTCATACACGCACTCGCTCGGTGCGCTGTGCTGGGATCTGGTGATGGCGGGCATGGCCTACGCCGCGGTGCACTGGTGCAACGACAACCTGCCTGCGTACGCGGTGCCGGTCGCTTGGCTCGCCTACTGGTGGGTCCAGGGCCTGATCTTCACCGGCCTGTGGGTCATCGGTCATGAGTGCGGCCATGGCGGCTTCACCGACTCGCGCGTCGTCAACGACACCGTGGGCTTCGTGGTGCACTCGGCGCTGCTCGCGCCCTACTTCTCGTGGGCCATCACCCACGCCAAGCACCACCACTACACCAACCACATGACGATGGGCGAGACGTGGGTGCCCTCGACGGCCAACCCAGAGAAGAAATCAGTCAAGTTCGCTAAGACGCCGCTGGGCATCATCCAGCGCCTCGTGATCATCGCGACGGTGGGCTGGTGGGCGTACCTCATCAACAACAACACGGGCGCGCGCCAGAACCTCGGCCAGTCGCACTTCGACCCGAACGCGAAGTCTCTCTTCAAGAAGAAGGACAAGAACTACGTGCGCGCCTCGAACGTCGGCATGCTGCTGGCCGGGCGCGGCGATCGCCTACGGCGTGTATGTCTTCGGCTTCTGGGCCGTGTGCCGCTCGTACCTCATCCCGCAGATGGAGGCCAACTTTTACCTCGCCATCATCACGCTGCTCCAGCACACGCACAAGGACGTGCCTCACTTCGAGGACGAGCAGTGGACGTGGCTCCGCGGCGCCCTCTCGACCATTGATCGCTCCATGGGCCCCGTCGGCGACTACCTGACGCACTACATCGTCTCGTCGCACGTGTGCCACCACATCTTCTCCGACATGCCCTACTATGGCGCACAGGCCGCCACCCCGTACGTCAAGGCTCACCTTGGCAAGTACTACAAGGCCGTGATGCCCAAGCCGGTGCTCGGCTCGACCTACTTGGGCTACATGCGCGACCTTTGGATCTGCCTCAAGACGACCGTCTCGGTGCAGAAGGAGGAGGACGGCTTCATGTACTTCAAGTAAGCGTGACGTGAACGCCTCAGAGTGATACGACGACCCAGAGCAGCAGCAGGCGCAGCAGAAGCCGAGGAGTGAGCGATGAGATGATTAGCCGAGAGAGGTTGAGCGGCGTGCCTCGCAGCGGACAAGGCGAGGTGGAGGAGCGTGCCGTTGGAGGAGAGGACCACCGGAACGAGAGGACGCGGGTCAGGTGAGCATCCCATTCATGTTGTGTGCGTCTGAGGTGTGCATCCACACGCGCGGCCATCTCGGTGGTTTCGACGACCGTAAACGGCCGGCCGGCCACACATGCGCACGGGGCATGGCCCGTTTATTAACGGTTCGTGCCTGCGGGCTCGTCGAGAGTAAGCATGTCAAGTTAGCATGGAACACTTTGATTTCGAGAAGCGCTACTGCATCTCAGAAATCATGTTGTCCCACACACCCCGTGGTGGCTCGGCGCTCGCGGCTCCGGCGTCCGTTAGCGTTACGCTTCGCGGCGTGCTGGCGCGTGGCCACGTGGGCACGGTCCACGTGCGGCGGTGGCGGACCGGGACCGCGGCCGGCAGGTGATCGGCGGTCGCGACTCGCGCAGGTCGGACAGCGCCGGCAGAGGTGTAACGTTAATTTCGAACATTCTCCGCGGTGCGCGGCGACTGACTCCGCCTCACCCTCAGTCTCCGGGTCGGGCCCCGAAGACTCGGAAAACCAATCCGCATTCGGGATCCGCGCGTCATGCTCTCACGTTCGATACTAAATGTCGCGGTCACATGTCTCATGTGAGCTTTGCGGGGTGCATCACGCAGGTCGCGCCGGCGCGCCGCACGGCAGGCGGCAAGGGCCGGCCGTCCACAGCGAACTGCCTGAGTGTAGGCTACAGCCTGATCTTCAGTCAGCCTCCCCGAAACGAAGCTCGAAGCCTCGGAGCGACTCACCTCGCCTCGACGACGGCTTCGCGCCACTAGCCGCGCCCGCTTACATGCTGTTTCATGTGCTTGTGCCAGCTCTCGACGAGGTGGCGCCGCTCGCGCTTCTGCACGGGCATCTCCCTCCCGAGCACCTGGCAGATCTTCTCGGCGAGGCTGTCCACGTGTACATCGGTCAGTACGCCTTGCAATTTCACCGAGCGGTTCGCCTGCTCGATGCGATTGTTCACCTCCTGATAGACTGACTCGACGGACAGCTTCGCGCCGCCGCCGCCCGCCCGCCCGCCGCCCGCCGCCCGCCGCCGATATCCCGCCGGAGCTCCTCATAGTACGTCTTGACGAAGATGCGCTTCTGCACGGCCAGTTGAGGTGCCTTCCGCTTGCTCATCAAGGCCACGTGGCGGGTCAGGTCGTTGAGCACTGTGAGGGGCACGTGCGTCTCAGGGTCACCATTCATCACGTTCTCGAGCATCTGCAGGCAGTGGCGGGTGTCGCGAGGCGTCTGCAATACGCTGCCGCCGTCTGCTATGCGCTGCCGCTCGCGCGCGGAGTTGCCGCCGCCCGAGCGACTGCTCGATCCACCTCCTCCGAAGCCGCCGCCTCCCACGTCGCCACCAAAGTCGTTCGGTGGTGGAGGCGAGGGCGGCTCATACTGCTGCTGCTGCTGCTGCTGCCGTTGCTGCTGCTGCTGCATGTTCATGCGCTGCTGCTGCTGCATCTGCATCTGCTGTTGCTGCTGTTGCTGCTGCTGTTGCTGCTGCTGCATCTGCTGCTGCATCTGCGCGCGCTGCTGCGCCTGCTGCTGTGCCTGCTGCTGCTGCGCCTGCTGCTGCTGGCGCTGCACCTGCTCCACCTGCTCCTGCAGTTGCTGGGCCATCTGCTGGATCTGGCGCTGATGAGCCGCCTGCTGCTGCTGCAGCTGCTGCTGCATCTGCTGCTGCAAGACCTTCATCTGCTGCTGCAGCTGCAGCTGCCCCTCCTCAAGCTCCGCACTCTTCTGGGCGCTCAGTGCGGGCGCGGCGGCAGCGGGCGGCGCTGCCTTCTCGCCAGGCCGAGGGATGGGCGGCGGCACTGGGCTGAGTGCGTAGCGCGCCCAATTATGGAAGTCGATGATGAACGTCGCGTGAACCGTCGCGCCTCCCGCCGGCAGATTGAACCCGTGGCTGACCGCCACCGCCGCGGCGAGCGCGTGCAGCTGCTGCTCGGTCGCACCTGCCGTCCAGATTCGTCGCACCTCGTGCAGGAGCGCCGTGGTCGATTGGGACGAGCCGCCCGCAGATGGCGCCGAAGGCTGCTGCTGCTGCTGCTGCCGCTGCTGCATCATTTGCTGCTGCCGCTGCTGAACCTTTTGCTGCTGCTGCCGCTCCCACTCGTCGTCGTCGTCGTCGTTCTCCTCCTCCTCCTCCTCGCCGTCATCGCCCGTCGGCTGATCCTTCTGGTAGTGCTGCTGCTGCTGGTACTGTTGGCGCTGCTGGGCAGGCGGTGGCGACGGCGGAGTGGCGTTCGCGATCTCGTCCTGATGATTCGCAGCCCAGTCCTCGATGTACGTGCGACGCTGCGCGAGGACAGTCGGTGCCTTGGGTCCTTCGGGGTCGGCGGCCTGCACAGCGAGCGCCATCTCGGCTACCTGTGCCGAAGGAATCTGCCGGCCGCGCAGCTGCTTCAGGGCCCAGCAAAGCCCCTCGCGATCCATGGGCTTCGCATCCTGATGCAGGCTCGGGTCAGGCGGCGGAGGCGGCGCCACGTTGCGCGGTGACTCGGCGAGGAGGCTCTTGCCTGCTGGCGGCGCGGATGCAGGGTTGAATTTTTGCGAGTTGGCCAAGGGTGCGTTTTCTTTCGCAGCCTGCGGCCGCGGCGAGTTGGCGAGCAGGCTCTTGCCCTGCGGCGGCGAGGCGGCGAGCAAGCTCTTGCCTGGCGGCGGTGATCCCGTCGCCGATTGTAGCGGCCGCGCCACAGGCTTGGACGTCCGCTTTAGCGCGGGAGTAGGTGGCGGACGGTCATAGTCAGCCATAATCGAAGGGGGCGACCGATCGCTCGCGTTGACTCAATTTTCGGCCGGCCGTGCTTTCCCACAGCGCAGCTTTTCCGCATTCTCTCGACGAAAAGAAGACGCTCCCAAAGTTTTGCGCAAAAGCGTATCGCGCATCATGAGAATCTGCGGAAACGTGTGAACGCAAAGTGTAAAAGTGTGCTCTGCGGCGAGCTCGCGTGAATCTGCGAGCGAGCCGAGCATTGGAGATGCTTATCGGCCTTCTTCTTGCGTCAGCGAGCGCTCTGCAGAGCGCCAATGTCGGCCGCACGGCCGTCGGCCGTCTCCACGCCACGCGCCCAGCGCGCGTTGCCGCGCTCTCGATGGCTGACGTCACCGAGATCCTCATGCCTGCTCTCTCGTCCACCATGACCGAGGGGAAGATCTCGTCGTGGCTGCTTAGCGAGGGCGACAAGGTGTCTCCGGGCGATATGGTGCTCGTGGTCGAGTCGGACAAGGCAGACATGGACGTTGAGTCGTACGAGGAGGGTTTCATCGCGAAGATCCTCGTTGGTGAGGGCGAGACTGCCGCAGTCGGCGCTCCCGTCGCCCTGCTTGTGGCCAACAAGGCCGACATTGCGGCCGTCAAGGCGGGCGGCGCTGCACCGGCGGCCAAGGCCGCGCCCGCACCCGCTGCGCCCGCGCCGGCCGCCGCTCCCGCGGGCCCCATGGTCGACTCGTTGGCGATCATGATGCCCGCGCTCTCGTCGACGATGACGGAGGGTAAGATCTCGCAGTGGCTGATCAACGTCGGCGACAAGGTCAACATTGGCGACATGGTGCTCGTGGTCGAGTCGGACAAGGCGGACATGGACGTCGAGTCGTACGAGGAGGGCTACCTAGCCAAGATCCTCGTGCCTGAGGGCTCGAGCGCCGCCGTTGGCGCTCCGGTCGCTCTCATTGCGAAGACCAAGGACGAGATTGCCAAGGTGGCGGCGGCTGGTGTGGGCGGCGGCTCGGCGCCTGCGATGGCGGCGGCGCCCGCGGCGGCGGCGCCCTCCACGTCTGCCCCGGTTGCGATGGCGTCGGCGGCGGCGCCCACGACGGGCCGTGTTGTCGCGAGCCCCTTTGCTAAGAAGCTGGCAGAGGAGAAGGGTATTGACCTGACGCGCGTGACGGGAACGGGCCCCGAGGGCCGCATATCAGCGGAGGACGTCGAGGCGGCCGTCAAGAACGGTGGCGCCTCCGCCCCGGCGGCGGCCTTCGTCTCCAAGCTCCTGATGGCGACGCCTGCGGCCAAGAAGCTGGCGAAGTCGAAGAACATCGACCTGGCGACTGTCAAGGGCACCGGCAACTTCGGCCGCATCATGCCTGACGACGTGCTGCTCGCCGCGGGCGAGCAGCCGGTGCCCAAGAAGGTGCCGGGCATGGCTGTGGCCGCTGCACCCGCCGCCGCCGCCGCCGCGCCTGCAAAGGCCGCGCCCGCGGGTGACAAGAAAGCCGACAAGGCGCCCGCTGCGGCGCCGGTGGGCACGGTTGCGATGAATGGCATGCAGAAGGCCGTGGTCAAGAACATGGCCTGGGCCAACGATGTGCCCACGTACCAGGTGTCGCGCCAGATCGCGACCGATGAGCTCGACAAGCTCTACGGCATGGTCAAGGCCAAGGGCGTGACCATGTCGGCGCTCCTCGCGAAGGCCTGCGCGATGGCTCTCGCCAAGCACCCGATCATGAACGCCGGCTACGTGCCGGACGGCATCAAGTACAATGCGAACATCAACGTGGCCATGGCGGTGGCCATGCCCGACGGCGGCCTGATCACGCCCGTGCTGCAGAAGGCGGATCAGACCGACCTGGCTACGCTCTCCAAGCAGTGGAAGGACCTCGTGCCTCGTGCTCTCGAGGGCAAGCTCAAGCCCGATGAGTACTCGACAGGCACCTTCACCATCTCCAACCTGGGCATGTTCGGCGTCTCGTCGTTCGTCTCGATCCTGCCGCCCGGCCAGGGCGCCATCCTCGCCGTTGCCGCTTCCACACCGACCGCTGTGCTCGACAAGGACGGCAAGATGGGGATGAAGAAGATGATGACCGTGACGCTCACGTGCGACCACCGGCACATCTATGGCGCCGATGCGGCCAAGTTCCTCGTCGACCTCGCCGCCATCATCGAGACCGACTCGATGTCATTGCTCTTCTGAGGCGGCGGAGGTGCCAACGACGGCGCAACGCGCGCAGAAAGGGGAACGATGCAAACCGTCTGAGGCCATGGAGGTTGGCAGCATGTGCGTAGCAGCATGTGCGTCAGGAGCATTGAGCGCGGGGGATGTGCTCCGACACGACGCAACTTAGATCAGTCTACAGCCAGCCAGCGGACTCAGTGTGGAGCAGCCGTGGCTCTTGGAACATCGTGACCCTTTCGGCCTCGTTTGGTCGTGTGTGCGGAAAGGGGGGACCTCAGGGGGCGCCCGGTGCGGGGTATCTGCAGTCTGGAGTTCCGTGTTCCCGTCTTTAGAGGCGGTGCTTGGGGCGCGCGAACTGTGTGTGCGGAGAGGGATAGGGGCACGGTACTCTTGGGCTGTATACTACGCTACAGGGCACATCTAACAGCATGTTTAAAATAGGAAATCGTACTCGGTCGATCCCGCACATGATCCCGCAAGGCGCGCAAGCCGCAACGCCGGAGGGCGCGCCGCGCGCAACTTGCCACGTCGCGTCGATGTCACCGCACCGGACCGCGCCGCGATGTCAGAGCTCGGCCTTCGGCCAGCTCTCGGGGCTGTTCTATCTAAACATCCCTAAGTGTGTGAAGCATACAAAGAAGACCATCCGATCCCGATCCGCCCGGCCGGGCGGCCGTCGCGTATCGCGCGACTGCGGTGCCGCGACGGACGACACCTCTCCGTGAGAACTCAATCGTGTAAACGCCTCAAAAGTTCTCAAACCAAACGACCCGCCAGGGCCGATTTAAGGTATCGAACGTCTGTGAAGAATCTAGCCTGTTGGTTGATCGATATTGGGTACGGGAGGAGCGCGCCCGAGTGGCTTTGCTCAAGGAGCCCTTTCCCATTCAAGCCCAGAAAGGGCGCGCGCTCGCACAAGGCGCGATCGACCTTGATCTCGGGGGGGGCAAGCGACGGTAATCCAACGCGCCGGATGGCGTACTCGTAGAGCTGCCGATCGCATCGCGCGGCGACAGCGACATCGCGCTGCACGCTCGCATTCTGACGAGCGGCCTCAAAGAAGGCGAGCCCTTCGCGAGCCATCAGTCCGCCCGGCTTGACCCCGTGCGGCTTCATGTGGAGCGCTTGGGAGATGGCAAGCTCCGTCCGTTCACGGTCCGCTGCGCAAGGCCAATTGAAGAAGGTGCACAATCGAGCAAGCAAGGCTTCGAGGCAGTCGGTCACGCCCACCACGTCGAAGGTCTGCAACCGTTGCTGGCTGAGCTCGAGGACCTGACGAACCCCGATGATGAACCCAGCGGAACGCGCAAGCCTCACTCAGTGGCAGATGAAATGGAAATCTCACGGGCGATCAGCGGCAGTCACCTGGCAGCCCCGCAGGTTGTGGAAGCCAATGTGCTTATTCGGCCAGCTGTCGAGAGTGAGTGAGCCTGCCTGGAGCCCGATGGCGCGTGGAAGCCACCAGGGCAGCGGAAGGGCATGCTTGCCCGCGGTTGGGCAGTCGGCAGGCGAACAGGGCTGGACCGCGCTGCATCGGGCACCTCGCTTCGGCCGCGCTGCATCGACCGCGCTGCAGAACGACGCGTCGCAACTGCCGCCCGCCTTGCACCGCTGCGACGGCGGCCACATCTTGTACGCCGACATAATGTGGCTGATGGGTTCACGCAGCAGCGTGACGGTGATCACCGTGCCATTCGCCGCCGCGTACTTAGCGCGCAGCTGGGGCAGCACGGGCACAAAGTCTTCCCAGTAGCGCTTCTTCGTATAGGCATGGAACTCGGCGGCAGTCGCTGATCGCTGCCAGGGCGGCGGGTGCGGAACGGAGCACCGGCGTTCGTCCCACAGCTTGGCATAGCCGGGGAACAGGTCGCCGTGTTGCGAGAGCAGGCAGCTCGTGTGAGTGAAGTCGTAGAGCGAGGTGAGCCGCGGCGTAAGGTTGCCCAGATCCCTGTCGTGCGCACTCACCAGCTTATGGAGCCACTTCATGACGGCCGAACCAGCCGTCTTTTCGACGTGGTAGAAGAGGAAAAGGAGCGGCGTGTCCACCTCGAGGCCCGAGTAGCGCGCCGGGCCTGTAGGCAGGTAGATCTTCGGTCGGCCGGCCGAAACGTCGCGTGGCGGCGACATCCCGCGTGTGCCAGTAAGCCTCACGCGATCTCTCGCGATAAGACGCTGACAAAAGTTATCCCAAATTGGCAACAGTCTCAGAATGGTGATTTTGACAGGGGGATGAATTGACGTGCGAAGTTCGGCTTTGTGTTGTCGTGTTGAGTTGTCCGCGGGCATGTTGGTGCGTAAGGGGGCCAAACTAACGCAACCGTCAATGGCGTCCGACCCTTCATCTGCATCGCCACGATCCACCTACATCGATGCGCAGCGCGAGTTCATCCGTGCACTGGCACGCGAGGTACACGTGGAGGAGACGCGCGCGCTCGTCGAGCGTGTGGAGGCCAGTGACGCACGGGCGGAGGCCCTCGAGGCCCGTTTGGCTGCTCTAGAGGCGCGCAATGCTGAGCTTGAGAAGAAGCTGAGCAGCAGATGGGGATCGAACGCATCGTCGGCGATCGTCGCCATGATGGGCGACAAGAAGGGTAAGGTCGACGAGGCACTTCTCGCCGAGATTGCGGCGCTTGGCGATGCCGCCGAGCGGCACCAAGCGCTCATCGACCGCATGGACGAGGAGGTAGGCCAGCTCATCGAGATGGTGTGCGAGCCGACCGGCGGTAAGCTGCCGCCCGCTGCTGTCAGCGCATCGCCGTCCGTCGGCAAGGATGGTAAGCCCGTGGGCCACGCGACCATGCCAGACGGCTACCGACCGCTCGACTTTTCCGACAGCAGCAGCAGCAGCGGCTCCGGGTATCCGACTGCAGCCGCAGCCGCAGCAGCAGCCGCAGCAGCAGAGGGAACGGCCGCCCTGGCCACCAAAGCTGCCGCGGCGTCTTCATCAGCAGCTGCCGCTGCCGCCAGCATCAGCGGCTCTCCCACGAGTGATGAACGAAGGCGCCCCTCGCGTCTCGTCGGTCGCACCTCGCTGCTCCACGGGCTCGTGCTCCAGAGCAGCGCGGGGGCGTCGGCCGCCCAGCTCAGAGATCTCGAGCACAGGATCCTCGCCCAGATGCGAGAGCTCCAATCAGCAGCCGCCGAGCTGCGAGCCTCGCACGCGGAGATGAGTCAGATGCGCGAGCTCAGCGAGCTGCGCACCAAACTCGAAACCGACTTCACTACCAAGTTTGAATTTGGCGCGCTCACAGGCGCCTTGAGCGAGCTGCGTACGAGCGTTCTGGCTCAGCAAATGGTCGGCGGCGCCACTGATTGGCTCGGAGTGCCTCTCGAGTGCCTCTCGAGTGCCGCTGAGTGCCACTGAGTGCCTCTGAGTGCCACTGCGTGCCGCTGAGTGCCTCTGAGTACCTCTGCTCGCCCCGCAGCTGGGCGGGGGCGCGGGGGCGTCAGCCGAGCTCGTCGAGACCCTCCAGGCTACCCAGCAGGCGACGCAGGGGCAGGTGCTCGCTTTACAGACGCACCTGCGTGCTCTGCTCCGAAAAGCTGAGGTAGAGCGCGGGCAAGGGGCGCAAGGCGTGGACAAGGCGATGCTCGATGACATGAAGGGCGAGGTGCAGGCGGCGCTCTCCGAGCTACACGGGCAGGTGTTTACTCGCAATGAGACCTCTGATTGCGACGAATTGCCCCTCGGATTGCCACTGATGACCTCTGATTGCGCCTCTGATGGCCACTGATTGCGACGAATTGCCCCTCGGATTGCCTCTGATGACCTCTGATTGCGCCTCTGATGGCCACCGATTGCGACGAATTGCCCCTCGGATTGCCTCTGATGGCCACGGATTGCGCCTCTGATGGCCACTGATTGCGACGAATTGCCCCTCGGATTGCCTCTGATGGCCACGGATTGCGCCTCTGATGGCCACTGATTGCGACGAATTGCCCCTCGGATTGCCTCTGATGACCTCGGATTGCGGGCGCAGGTGATCACCCTCAAAGAGACGAAGGCAGACGCCGAGAAGGTCGAGCGCGCGCTCGAGACCAAGGCTGAGCGCTGGCTGCTCGCCACGAAGGCAGATCGAGCTTTCTGCGAGTCCATCCTAGCCAACTTTGCGGTCGAGGTGATTGCTCTCTGATTGCCTCCGATGGATTCGTATGGTATTGATGGCTGTTGATGGCTGTTGATGGCTGTTGATGGCTGTTGATGGCTGTTGATGGCTGTTGATGGCTGTTGATGGCTGTTGATGGCATCGGAATGCAGGTGGGCCGCCAATTAGGAGATTTGGAGGAGAAGACCCAATCGACTGTCCAGGGAGACCTACAGCAGGCCATCATGCGCCTGATGGAGACCTCCGCTCACGCCGCCGCCGAGACCACTCGCGCGACGAATCCCGCGGCCATCGTTGGTGGCGGCGCTGGCCATGCGAATGGAGGGGCGGACGGAGGCGCCGTCACGGGCGCATGGGCCACCCCCACACGCGAGGAGCTCAACTCGGCGCCTTCAAGCGCACCCTTCACCATCGAGGCGATCCCTGGAGCGCGATCGAATCTTCGTCGGCCTGCCTCCGCCGGGGTTCGTTACAGCCATCGCGACAAGGAATTCCCGCCGATGGGGAAGGGGGTGCTGCCTACAACGGTCTTCTTGACAGGTGCTGCCGAAGCGCCTCAGGTGGGGAGTGCCGCTGATGACCGCTGATGACTCTCAATTGCGTCCCTCATCAGGTGCCACCGAGGCGCCGCAGGTGGACCCTCGCCGGTATGCCTTCCAAGCACACCGTTCCGCCGGGCCACTCACCCCCGGGGAGCAGAATCTTGTCAAGCATCAGCTGCAGCGCCAGAGGCCGCAGTCGAGCAAAGCGCGACTTGGAGGGAGTGGTAGCAGCGGCGGCTTGGCGGCGTCTGCGTCGGCGGGCCTGCTCTCGCTCGAGCTCTCGCCCCCCGCGACGATGCGTGCGTGAAGGAGACTTGGGCACCTTTGGGCGCCTGCGCCGTGGCGCCGTACCGGGCACCTTAGGGTACCTGGGCAGCTGCACTTGGCGTCCGCTTGATAGGCAGCCAGCAGCCAAGAGAGGAGAGACGCACGCATGCTACCATGCTACCTAGGCGGCCAAGCGGAGGGCCCAGGCCGAACGAAGCGTGGCCTACATGTACGACCATCCGCCTTCCGCTGTCCAGAGCCTAAGATGTATGAGAGGGTCAACCGGTGCGATTGCTGATCTACCCGCTACTTTACCGATCGTATGGATACACATACAGTCCTTGCTTGCCGTTCTACCGCGTGCACGCGGTCACGTGTCCGCTCGCGTCATGCGATCGGATGAAGCAGTTGTGCCAGTCGTTGAGGCTTTTGAGCTGTTGACATCATTCTACATTGATCATTGCGGTCCGTCGGTCGGTACCGTACATCTAGCACGGTCTTCGGTGTTCCGAGTCGACGGTGTTCAGTTATCAATATATACAACATTAACGAAGACCGTAGACCGCGGGTGCGACTGCATTCGCGCCATTCCAGGATTCCGGCGATCGCGCCGGGCACTCCATTCGCGCGGCACGCGGCCGCACGCGCGGGGCCGGGGGCCCGGGGGCGGGGCGCCGGGGGCCGCGGGGGGTTAAGGCTGAACCCCAGTCCCCACCGGGGTAACGGCGGTGCGGGTGGGATCGCATCATCTACATCTTCATGCGCCTAACATGCGCCCGTGCGCCCCGTGGCGCCGTGCGGGACCGAAGTCCGAACTGGGTCGTGGGTGAACAGTCTACAGTGCAGCGCGGAACAGTGCCTGCCGTGGGATCTGGGAACGGCGGCTCCGGCGGGGGCGCTGCCGCTGGGAATGCAGTGGCCAGTGGCGAGTGGGGCGATCTCCGGACCGATCAGAAACATACTTGTGATTGTGCGAAAGTAACCCCGATGCATCTCCCCGATGCACACGCGCGCCCCCCCGGCAACTACACTGCACTATCGGACCTGGTGTGACTTACCATGATACACTATTACCGATACACTTGTACGTTACCGCGACGAAGGTAGCGCGCAAACAAGTGCGGCGGTGCGCGCCACCGCCTATGGATACCTCCCTCCGGCTCCGCGGACGACAAGTCGGCTAACCGCGGGGCAATCGAGCCACACAGCCGCTCGCCGCATACGCTATGCGCTGACACCACTTAGCTGAGCCTCGGGCGGACTAAGCAATGCATGATGATCATCATCGCGAATGTTCGGTCGCGGCGCTCCCCCCACCCTAACTCCATGTCAACTCACTCGCGTCGTCGCGGTCACTGCCGACGGGAGCCCCCCCCTATCTCCTGTTGCGCGGCACTGTTGGCGGCACTCGGCCTCAGCAGCACCGAAGCTGGCGTCTGAATCTAAGGTGCAACGAGACAGGATGCCCGTCTCGCCTCCTGTTCCCGGATGCTACAAGATCTTGTCCCTGTGTATGTGCCCTTGTACTCCCTCGTGCCCTGACAGCCGCGCCTCCCCCTTCTGGGAAGGACGTGCTCGATAAACCTGGACTGTGCTTCTTCTCTCTGCTGCTCTCCGCCGATGAACTACTATTGGCCGAGAGTGGCCCAGTCAACTGCGCCTGGGCTGTGCCTTGCCGCTGTGCCCTGCCGCTGTGCCCTGCCCCACCTGCCCCTGCCTCGTTCTTGCACTGCCCCCGCGTGCCCAGGCGCGCGGGGGGGGGGAGACTCCGTCGGTGTCTAATGGAAGAAGCCCGGAAGGAGCGCTCCACTCGAGGGCAGCGAGTTGATTGGTAGCTGCGCGCCCGGGAGTTGTGCCCCCGGCAGCTGTGCCGCTGGAAGCGCCACCGGCAGCGAGGCCGACGGCAGCGTGGTGGACTGCAGCGAGGACGCGGCGGACGCAGGCAGGGGGAGCCCGTCGTCTATTCCGAGGGACGAAAGACGCTGCATCGTGGCATCGGCGGCGCTCAGGGTGTCGTCGCCGTCCCCTTGGCCTTCGAGCAGGTTGCGCTGCATCAGCTGCTGCTGCTGCAGCTGCGCCTGCTGGAGGATCTGGAGCTGCTGCGCCTGCTGCTGCAGCAACGCCTGCTGCTCGTGCTGGTGCTGCAACTGCATGAGCTGCGCCTGCGACTGCTTGTGCTGCTTGAGGAGCTGCTGCTGGAACTGGAAGATCTCCTGCTGCTGCTGCTGCTGCTGCTGCTGCTGCTGCAGCTGCTGCTGCATCTGGTACTGATCCAGCTGGCGCTGCTGGTCGGCTTGCAGCGCGCTCATCTGCTCCTGCGCGACCCCCGAAAGGACGCCGTGTTGGGCGGCGCCGCCCACTCCCGCCGCCACCGAGGGCCGTTGCGTGCTCGGATCGTCGGCGCCCGCGAAGGCCTGCTCGATGGCGCCGTAGCCAGCCCGCGAGCCGCTGCGAAGGGACTCGGTGGCCGACGAGAAGTTGCTCGGGTTCGAGAAGGCCGAGAGGAGGCTCGAGGGTACCTGTGTCTCGGAACGGTGAGGCACGTCCTGAGGAGGCTCCGCCAGGGAGGCGAGGACCGAATTGGCCGTTGAGAGAGCTGCGTCGAGGCCACTCTGCGAGTAGTCGACGGCGCGCAAGCCGCCGCCACGCCCGCCGTTGGAGAAGGCCGCACCCGTCGGCGAGGCGCCCATCGGCACCCCGCCACCGCTTGGGAATCCGCCCATCGGTCCGCCACGGCCGCGGCCGCCGCTCCCCTTTCCCACTGCGAAGCCGCTCAGGCTCATGCCGTCGCCGACACCCTCAGCCTCGTTCATGCGCTCCTGTGGGATGGCGCGCTTGACCTCGACAAACTTGCCGTTGAGCTCGTGGAACTTGTTGACGCACGCACGATCCACAGCCGCCGTGTTGTCAAAGGTGATGAAGCCAAAGCCACGTGGCTTGCGCGTGTGCGGGTCGCACATGATGACGCAGTCGATGACAGGCCCGAAGAGCGAAAAGTAGCCGACGAAGTCGTTCTCGCTCGTGTCGTGCGAGAGGCCGCCCACGAAGATCTTGTTCGTCGGGAACTCAGCATTGGCGCCGCCACCCGAGCCGCCGAACTGAGACGAGCCGTGCATGGCGCCGCTGCCGCGCCCCCCACCGCGCCCGCCACCCGAACCGCCTAGCAAGCCGCCGCCGCCGCCGTTCGGGGGCGCGCCGGTGCGCTGTGGCGGCGCGCCGAAGCTGCCCTGGCCGCCACCAAACGATGGTGTCGTCCCCTGCGCCCCACCGTTTTGCGACGCGAGGTTCGGCGGCGCGAAGCCGGGCATTGTACGCCCCATGCCGGGCTGCAGCGGCGGCGGCAGGACGGACCGCTGCGTGGCGAGCGTCTCCGATTCGCGAGGCACCGCCGGCTTCGCCTCTACCTCCTTGCCGTCGATGACATGCCGGTGGTGCACCACGCGGTCGGCCACTGTTTGCGAAGTGTAAGTGACGAAGCCAAAGCCACGGGGGGCACCCGTTGAGCGATCCTTCATGACGACGCAGTCGCATATTTCTCCGAAGCGCTCAAAGTACAGGCGCAGGCCATCGGTCGTTGTCTCGCGTGACAGGCCACCGACGAAGACCTTGCCCATCTCTGTCGCATCCACCTTCCTGCCTGCGCTGCCGCTGACCAGCGTGAAAGCGGCATCATCGGCGAGTGAGCTAGTCGCCAGCATCGCACTTTCTGGATGCCGGCTGGGGCGGTCGCTCCCTCCTACAGGCACAC
Source organism: Chrysochromulina tobinii (assembly GCA_001275005.1). Lineage (NCBI taxonomy): Eukaryota > Haptophyta > Prymnesiales > Chrysochromulinaceae > Chrysochromulina > Chrysochromulina tobinii. Next base: position 9,119 of record JWZX01002573.1, on the reverse strand, counting down.
GCCTGGCTCAGGCGCGCTTCGCCCGCCCTATTCCCTAGGGAGGCGGCACTAAAAGCCGCGACCTAGGCAGACCGCGTTGCCCATGGGCTTCGCTGCGCACCTAATGAGCAATCAAGTCCTCAGAACTGCACTCAGCGCGTAACTGCGTTTCCTTCAAGTTCGGCGAGAAGTAGCGAGATCAAAACATGGGGCTTCCCGTGGTGACCATGCATCAAATCGCGGGGGAGAAATCCGCACTATTTATAATAGTCCTTCATCACCGCGGGGTGAGAGCTCGTGGACCTCATGACCCTAATGCTGTGCCTCCTGTTGCCCTCGTTGGCCCTGGTGTCGTCGCTCGCCGGTACGACACGACTCGCACGCAGCAGCCTGCTATCATGCGGCGCGCCTTCTCAGCCGCAGCAGCTGCAGCGAAGGCGCTCGGCGCTCCTCACCCTCACCGAGGAGAGGGGCAGCAGCAGCACCGGCAGCAGCGGCGGCAGCGGCGGCGGCGGCAGCAGCAGCAGCGGAGGCTCGTCGAATCGCATCGACCAGATTCTGCGCAAGTTTGGCGTGGCGGAAGGCGTCAGCCCAGCCGCGCCGCCGCCGGCGCCGCTCCAGCCGCCAGAGGGAGACATCGTGGAGCAGCGCACGTTGGCGCAGTCGCTCGCGAACGAGTGGGCGCTGCTGCGGCGTGGCGAGGGCGAGACCTTTGACTTCGCGCGCGAGTTCATCCCGACCTTTGCCTTCTTCCTCGCGATCCGCTTCCTGATCGTCGAGCCGCGCTACATCCCGTCGCTCAGCATGTACCCCACGTTTGACGTGAACGACCAGCTCGCCGTCGAGAAGGTGACCAAATGGTACCGGCAGCCGCTGCGCGGCGAGGTGGTGGTGTTCGACCCGCCGCCCCTCTTCTGGGACCTGACGGCTCGTAAACCCGACGGCGAGGCCGTCATCAAGCGCGTGGTCGCCGTGCCCGGGGACACTGTCGCGGTGCGCGGCGGGAGGCTGATTCTCAACGGCAACACGCTCAACGAGCCGTACACGAACGAGCTGGCGGAGTACGACCTGGACACCCTGACCGTGCCCGCGGGCTCCGTCTTCGTACTCGGCGACAACCGCAACCACTCCTTCGACTCGCATTACTGGGGCTTCTTGCCGATGAAGAACATCATCGGGCACGCCACCGTGGTCTACTGGCCACCTTCGCACCTGGGGCCGGTGGAGGAGGCCAAGTCGTGCATTGGGCAGGCCTCGTGCCTGGGGCAGGAGGCCTCCTGAGCCCTGCGCTTGTCGCGGCTCATCTCGATTCCGACCCGACCAGGGAGACCAGGCACCAGCGGGACACCGGCGGGTCTCGCCCGAGGCTGCGGCGTGTATGTCCCGCGGTGTGCTTTCAAAAAGCAGTGTCCACTGAACAATAGATTTTGCGAATTTCGCTCCCTTCCACCCGCTTGATACAACATACATCGTTCATCGCTTCATGCAATCATCATGTTGCGTCGAAGATCAGCATCTCATCGTCAGCGATCTCTCTATCGCGTATCGCGCGCAGCGGCTGCACCGCCGAGTCGGGCACTCAGTCGCGAGTGTTCGTGTCATCGTGTGGTTCGCCTGCGCAACACGGGACGGCCACAGTGCGCACGATACTCATTCGCTCGGCAGCTGTTCCATGACGTTGGTTGGCCGGGCAGGCGAGTTGGGACCACCACCGCTGCCTCCACCTCCACCTCCACCTCCTTGCACCTTGCGCCGCAGCCGCGCATTCTGCATCTCCATGGTGCGTGCGTCCGCTTGGCGCGCGCGCACCATATCCTTGAGCACGGCGAGTTGCGTCTTCATCTCGGCGATCTCGGCATTCTTCGCCTCGAGCTCGCGCTGCAGCCCCACGACAGCGCGCCCCTCCTCCGCTGTGCCTCCGCCGCTGCCCCCTGCCGCATCGCTTGCCCGATCGCCGCCCGCGCCGCCGCCCGCGCGCCCCGCCGACGGGGCTGCTATCTTGAGCGACGGCGCCTCGCCTGCGACACCTCCGGCATGAGCTCCACCTCCGAGCTGGCGTAGCCGGCTCGCCTTGGCGCGTAGCTGCCGCTGTAGCTCGGCCACGTGGGCCTCCGCCTGGACGGCCCGGGCTCGTAAGCTCTCGATCTCCTGATCCGCATCCGCACGTGCCTTCTCCGCGCGCTTAGCGTCCTTCGTCCTGACCTTCGGACTCCTTTTGCCCTCGTGCTCGCCGCCGGTCGTCATCGCGGTCTCGTCGCCGCAACACCCGCCGCCACCGCCATCGCCGCCGCCCCCGCCCACTCCGCCGCTGCCGCCCGGAGCGAAGGCCGCGGGCGCTTCGATGGTCAGGTCATAAGGCGGCACCTTGGAGAGGAGAGCTTGTCGCTCGTTGGTCAGGACCTGATGCGGGAGCCAATCAGAGGTCATCATCAGAGGTCATCATCAGAGGTCATCATCAGAGGTCATCCTCAGAGGTCATCCTCAGAGGTCGTCATCAGGGGTCCTTGACAGGACCTTGACGCGCTCGCCCAGCCCTGCGAGCTCCGCCTGCATCAGCGTGATCTCGAGCTCGTTCGCGGCGGCCGCCGCAGAGCTCTCCGCCACCTCCATCATGCCGTCGCCGCCCACGCCGGCGCCCACGCCGGCTCGCCATTCGGCGCCGCTCAGCGAGAGGAAGAGACGTAGATGCTCATAGAGCTCCGCGATCCGTTTGCGGTGCATCGTCTGCGTCGTCTCGAGCGATTCAATCCATCGCATGCGCTCGACGAGCGCCGCTTCGAGCTGCGCGATGCGCTCCTCATCGCGCGCCAGCTGAGTCGCCTGATCCACGAGCTGCTCTCGCATGCCGCCGCACTGGGCCTGCATAGCTTCGAGCTGGCTCTGCGACTGCTCGAGCTGGCTCTGCGTCTCGGCCACGTGGCGCTCGCCTTCGAGCGCCGTCTTGGTCAGCCGCTCGATGACCTCGCGCTTCACCTCGTTCGCCGCCGCGAGCTTCGCAATCTCCTTTTGGAGCGCCGCCTCGAGCGCGGACGATTCCTGCGCCGCCGCGGCGCGCCTCCGCTGCTCGTCCTCGAGCTGCAATCTCAGCTCCGCCATCCGATCCGCGTCCGCGCAGCGCAGCTCCTCGAGCTGCCTCAGATCGGTCTGCGTCTGCACCAGCGCGTCGCGCTGCTGCCGTAGCTGCTGGAGTAAACGGATCAGCCTGGCCAGGGCGAGCTGGACGACGTGGCGGAGCGACTCGGCGGAGGAGGCCGTCTGCTCCATCTGGGCGCGCTGCGCCGCCAGCTCCGCCCGCGCCTGCGCGAGCGCTTGCTCGTCTTGCTTGGCATTCCGCTGCAGAGCGAGGAGCACCGCCTCTTGCTCTGCCAGTGCCGCCACCGTGTCGCGAAGACGTTCGATCGACTCCTCGAGCGTCTTGCGCGCCGAGGCGGCATCATGCTTCGCCGTCGTCGCCTCCGTTCGCAGCCGTGAGTTCTCGTACTGTGCCCCCTCTAGACGGTGCGCCGCCGCCGCCGCCTCCGCCTTGGCGACTGCGCCCGAGCCGGCAGCCTGCTTGGCCTTGGCCGCCTCGGCCTGCGCGGCTGCAAGCTCGCGCCGCGCGGCGTCATTCTCGCGACGCAGTGCGTCGCGCTCTTCGTCGCGCTTGCGCAGCTGCACTGCAGCCTGCTCGAGCTGGCCCGCCTTGGCCTTGAGCTCCGCCTGGAGCTGAGCGTTGGACTCGAATGCCGCCGCCGCCTCAGCCTCGCGCTTCTCGAGCGCCTTCTCGCGCGCCTGCAGCTTCTCGCGCTCCTTGAGTACGAACTTGTTGTGCTGCTCGTCGCCCATATGATGCGGGACGGCGTACCGCTCCGCCCGTTTCGGTCGGGGCGAACTGCTCCATTACTTTTTCATTCATGTGAATCGAGAAAGCACCTTAGCCCGCCGTTCGATGTCAAGTACTTCACGAGAACCCTACACAAGAACTCGCAGACCGCTCTCTCATTCGTTCACAAAGCACGAGGACGTTCTCACACAGACTGCCCGGTTACACACCACCTCTCGAAGTGCGCACGCTTCGGCGACTCAAAGTGCGACTCACCTACGCTGTCGTGTAGGATACATCGATTGTAGTCACCTTGACAATGGATGAATGCGTACCACCAACGCGACAAACACCGAAGTCCAGTTCACACCACCAATCGGCGGTGCTTCACACCAGCTCCGGCTTCGGTAGCTTCGTCGCGGCAGGTGGCTTGGGCGGCGAAGCTTTGTCCTGCGAGGTGCTGTATGCGTAGATGAGGAGGCCAGCGACGACGACGGCCACGGCGATCGCCTTTGACCACGAGAAGCACTGCGACGCTTGGAATTGGCAAAAGAAGACCACAGAGCTGGCGAAGACAAGCACGACCTGCGCGCCCTTCATAACGGCAGACGAGACGGCGCCCACCTGGTCGAGCATGTTGAAGAAAGACCAAGCGTGCGCCGCGTTCACGAGAATGAGCCCGCCGTAGAGCGTGAGGATGTACGTCCCGTCCACATCCCCTGTGTGCCTCGGGTCGACGTAGAGCTCGGGACCCTCGGTCGCGAGAAGGCCCAAGTTCCACGCGGCGAGACAGCTCGTCTCCACAATGCCCATGCTGGCGCTCAGCACGAGCGGCTCGATGCCCACGCGCTTAATGGCCACCTCCGAGTACACAAACATGGCCGCATGCAGAATCGTCCCGCACAGGCAGGCGATGACGCCCACAATCATCGTGGAAGTGGCCGTGGCGTCTCCCTTGACCTGGGCAAAGCTCCCGCCTGTGTTGAGGAGCATGCCCAGAAAGATGAGGAGCACGCCGAGCCAGCGACCTGCCGACAGGCGCTCGCCGTTCCAAGAGGCCCAAAGCGCCGTCCAGACGGTAGTCGAGCTGTAGATGACCACGAACAGCCCGCTGCCCAGGACTGCTCAAGGCGGACTCGAGGGATGGGCTGGTGAGAAACAGTGGCCACGGGAAGGGGGAGGGGCGTAGGAGGTTCGAGCCCGGTGCTACTCGCTGAGCAACCCCGTCGTGACCAAAACTCCCGAGATTAAGTCGATAAAAGCCGTCATGAGCATGGCTGACATGGCGCCCTCTGTGGTGCTGCCGCCGAAGAATGTGGAGAGTAAGCGACCACAGACGAACAGCCCCACAAAGGTCATGGACAAGACGTTTGCAAGCTGGTTGAGCACCGTGGGTGGCCAACCAATGTGTCCCGCGCCGCCAGAATATCGAATCCGGTCGGTGAACGTGGGCTGCATCAGGGCGGTGCCAACGTATGTGGCCATGATCATCCACAGCGGCACTGCCGATTTATGGCTCGGCAAACTGGTCTTGCTGTCTTCGCCGTAGCGCTCCCGCAGCTGGAGCAGCCTCGCTTCATCGGGGCGCATCTTCGTCGCGACTGGAATCCTGGACCCACCCCGCCGCGCACCCCTCGTGGGAAAACTTGAAGGAGTGTGAACGTTAACACGCACACATGCTGATACATTGTAGGGTTTTGTATTTTACACGGATCACAAAGACGAACCTCACAACCATCTTTTTCGTAGGCTCCCCCTCGCAGCAACCATCTTGGTGGGTGAGTGGTGATAGCCAATGGCAATGTCGAGACGAGACACAATGAATATACATTCTTAGGAAGCGGGTGCAACATACGAACACATCTTCTATGAGCAGCGGCTCGACTACGTGTCTATTTTATCGAGATCTGGGCGCGCGGTGGCAGCACGACGACAGCCGGTGAGGAACGCTCAAACCGAAAACGAGGGGCGAGGGCGAGGGGCGCCGAGGGGCGGAGAGGGGCGAAACAGCGGGAACTAAAATCCTTTTCGTACAATGCCGTGACCACTCGTCGGTTTGTGCGATATTGAGAATTGACGGGGGGGCCACGATATCGTGGCATGCGCTCCGTACGGCGCTCGGTGCGGCGCTCGGCATCGCGGACGCTCCGCGTGCGCTTCAATAGATCAAAATTATAGAATTCGACCACAAACTGTTGGTTTACCGCGTGGGCGTTACGCCTACGGGCGCGCCCCAGACCCGCGCACAGACGGTAAACGTCACTGCCTCTACGGAGTTCAACCATCATGTCGGCACCCCGCTCCCCAGAGTCGCCCCGCACCGCACCGTACTCCCGGAGCAACCGAGGACTGGAGTCCCAAGGGAGGACTCTCACTTGTTCAGCATCCCGTGGCGTGGCGACGTAGTACTCTCAATGATCTCAATGATGCGGGCGCTAAAGCCGTAGAAACGTTCCGGTGATCACCTATTGCCAAACGCGACATCGAGACATTGCCAAACCCGACAACGAGACATCAGGCCGTCATGTACGACGACACATCGATGCTCTCAGGCAGCTGCGTGATGGACACCTCGAAGCGTGACTGCACGGACTCGAGCACCTTGGCGTCCTCGTCCGACGAGGCGAAGGTGATAGCTAGCCCTTTGGTGCCAAAGCGCCCCGCGCGGCCGACGCGGTGCAGATACGAGTCGGGGCTGTCGGGCATGTCGTAGTTGACGACGATGTTGACGCGCTCAATGTCGATGCCGCGCCCCCAGATGTCGGTCGATACGAGGATACGGTGCTTGAAATCCTTGAAACTTTGGTACATCTTGATGCGATCCTCCTGCTTCATGTTAGCATGGATGGCCACGGACGGAAAGTTGCACTCTTGCAGTAGCTTGTCGAGCTGCGCGCGGAATACGGAGGGGGGGAACGGCATGTGGGCGTTCCCGTCCAGGTGAGAGTGCGACACGCCAGGACATCCGCCCAAGTTCCAAGCGGTCCATCGACACCTGGATTGCACGCTGCACCGACTTGACGAACACAACCACTTGATTGAACTCGAGAGCATCGAGCAGCTCGTTGAGCTTACGATTCTTCTCATTCTCTGCGAGCTTGACATAGTGCTGCTGCAGGCCGTGCAGAGTGAGTTTCGAGTCGTCGACGTAAATCTCCATGGGGTCCTGCATAAACTTTTTGCACACCGTGCGCATCTCCTCGGCGAGTGTCGCGGAAAACATCATCACCTGCACACATTTCGGGAAGCAGGCCGGGAAGAGCGACTCATACTAGACATCTGAAGTCCGACGGAAGGTGGGCGTCCGAGCTAACCTGCTTCTCGTGTGGCGTGTTCTTGAAGATCTCCTGCACGTCCCTGCGCATGTCCAGCGCTTGCAGCATCTGGTCGCACTCGTCCAAGATGAAGTGCTCTGGGCAGGGGCAGACGAGGGGCGGAAGAGGGGACAGCACTTTAAGGCAGGCTTAACTGGGGTCGTCGCACTCCCTCCCGTGGCGCCGCCTCATCTATCTTCGGGCGCAAAAGCAAGACAGGGATCATTGGCGGAGCACGCACTGATCCCCTTGGTCGCAAGCTCCTTTTCGCGGACGAGCTGAAGCACCCGGCCCGGGGTGCCGACGATGATGTGCGGGCACTCGGACTTGAGGATGCGCTTGTGCTCGGCCACCGGCACGCCGCCGTAAAAGACCTTGGTCTTGATGTCAGGCAAGTAGCGCGAGAAGCGTTCAAACTCGTTGCAGATTTGGAAGGCGAGCTCACGCGTGTGGCAAAGTACCTGCGCGAGGACGCGTCCAAACTTAAAAGAGTTTTCCGGGAACTCTTGCACTCCATGCGGTGTCGCGCGCGTTAATGCGCCGATGATCGCGCGCTCCGAGCGTGTGTGGTATGGCAAACGCACGGGCGTACCAGGGCGCCGACAGCCTCCTCCTTGGCTTCCAGCTGGTGCAGCGTCGATAAGACGAAGACCGCCGTCTTGCCCATGCCCGACTTGGCCTGGCATAGTACGTCCATGCCCAGAATGGCCTGCGGGATGCACTCGGACTGAACCTCGGAGGGGTGCTCGAAGCCACAATCGACGACAGCACGCAGCAACTCGGGTTTGAGGAGGAAGTCGCTGCGTAAAGTGGTGGGAGCGGGTGGGCCCTCGTCACTCGTGCACGATAGACATGGCATGAAGTTAAAGGTCGAGCATAGGCACACCGAAAGCCAGAGGCATGAATGCCCGAGTACGTTCCTCCCCTAAATGCAAGATTCGACGCGGTGGCGTCATGCCACGATACAGAGATGGGTTTCGGGATGCGGGGCTTCGCGCGAGGACAGCCACACGCATATATGGGTCGAGAAAGGATCCTCACTTTTTGACTTCGTCCTGCGGCTTGCTCTCCTCGGCAGCCTCGTCCTGTGAGGCACACGGCGTGAGTGACGTGGGGAACGCTACAACTCCAGAGTGGGTGTGTTCGTTCCTCGGTTTGTGCATGTGCATCGAAGGCACCTCTTCGTAGTCGACCAGATCATCATCGTTCAACTCGGCCATTCTTTGCAGTGTCGACGGGAGGCTGGCCGCGTCGCTTTGACAACTCGCGCAAGGGATTTTTTTAGTATCGAGCCTGGACCCTACGCACGAGGTTTCCCCCCCCCTCCGGGGACGCGCCGGGCGTACGATTTTCGTACGGGGGGAAGCGATAACGGTCGCAAGAAACGGGATAACGAGGGTAGAGGTCACCATATTGGACAAAAGGGTTACAAAAAAGACACAACCCAAAAGTGGGTATCTGAAAGGGAAATGCATGCATCGCGCGCGTGGTGTCGAGCACCCGACGCCACCGGGGCGTGCCCGGAAACATGAGGTTTGTTTTGGTGATAGCGAGAGTGAGTAGTCCCGAGCAATATAATCAGGCGCGCTGTTCGCATTCGATTCACAGGATACGACATACGTGTCGTAAAGGTGGTGTCGTGGTGACTTCGGATGATAGAGTTCGGATCGTAACAAGCTTGTCGCGAAAAAGTAACCATGCGAAAAACGCTCTAGTTTACGGACTTGCTAGGTAACCGAAAAAGCAAAAACGCTCTAGTTTTTACGGCCTTAGCTGCGAGTCGGTAAACCGGTTCCGGGACGTCCCGGTCGCATGCACGTAGAGTTACGTCAAGCCGCCAGCCAGAGTCGAGAGCGTTTACTTACCGGTCCGCGTGTCGATCTCGAGCTACGCGAGCACCGGGCGCTGGTGGAGGCGTGGTTCAAACGCGAAGGCGCGGACCTCGAGGCGGCCACGACGGCGCTGCAGCTGGCGCTCAGTACGTGGCCCCCGTGCGTTGGTTCCTCCTATAACGTCGCCGGTGA
>JWZX01002572.1:0-40994 GCA_001275005.1 Chrysochromulina tobinii | reverse complement strand
CGCTGGCCGCGGCGGCGTCGTCGGCGGCCGCCGCCGCAGCGACGCGCTTGGCAGCACTCCGAGAGGGCGCGAGCTCTGCCGGGGCATCGAGCTTAGCGACGAGGGAGGCAAGATCGTCATCGACCTGGTCACCCGCGAGCGCGTTCGGAATCGTCTTCATTGCCGCCGCCTCGGCGGCGCCCACGGCGGCGCCCTTGCCGCCTCTCGCGGCAGGCTCGTAGGTCGCCGACGCCTCGTCAGCCATCGCGGCCGCTTCCGCCGCTGCGTCAGCGTAGAGAGGCTCCTCGGCGCCGCTGTCTGCCAAGAGGGCCTCGAGCTCCTCAATATCAAGCGCGTCCCCGCCCAGCTCGTCGTCGCCTAGCTCGCCGATGTTCCGCAGCTCGCCCTCGAGACTATCGCGCGCCGAGTGCGCCGGGTCGTATAGCGCGCCATACGGGCGAGGTCGCACTGGGGCCGACGAGGCGTCGAGGGGCACGCTGCTCCACGCGGATGTCGCGTCGCCGTCCATCTCGGCATAGAGCGCCTCAATGTCGAGATACCTGCGTGAGCGCGAGGAGAGGGGGATGGATGTAGGGGATGAGTGGGCCGGCGTGAGGATGGCTGGGAGTGGGAGGATGGAAGAGAGAAAGGGCGCGGAGAAAGGGCGCGATCCGCTCCCTCGCGATCACGCGCTCTCAGCGGCCATGCCCAAGGCCATGGCAGCAAGGCCACGCCCAAGGGCGCATGCCCGATGGGGTTTGAAATGGCTGGTGGGTGAGCGCGGGGGGGTAGGGGCCATCGCGGGCGGGCAGCAGCGTACTCGTCCTCCTCGTCCCAGCTGCCCTCCCACGACGGCGTCGGCGCCACGCCCTGTTCCTTAGGCCAATCGGCGTTAGCCGGGCGTCCACTCTCGATGGGCAGATGGGCCCCGGGACGCTCCGCCTCGAGGCTCCACGACTCGAAGCCGCCTGCGACGACGCGGACTGAGGCGAAGGCGCGCTCGAGCAGCCGCATCGCGGCGATGCGCGACACGACGCCCACGTCGCAAAGCAGGATGAGCGGCGTCGTCGGCGAAAAGCGCGCCACCACGTCCTCCTCGAAGCTGTCGCGGAAGCAAAAGAGCAGGCCGAGGGTGCCGGGGTCACCCGCGGGATGCGAGAGGGCGCCCGCGGGCCGCGCCGCGCAGTGTTCCGCGTGCGTGCGCAGGTCAAGGAGCGTTGCGCCGCCCTCGCGCAGCAGCGCCGCCGCCTCGGCCACCGACAGCTCCTCGGGCCCACCATCGGCGAGGGGAGACGCCGTCTCCTCGTCGAGCCACGCCGACGCAAGGTCGGGGTCGACGTCGCCGCCGTCGCATGCGACCAGCGAGCGCGAGCGCCATCCTCGCCCCGCGCGTGGGATCGCGCGCCGTAGATGGCCACACAGAGCCGTCCGCTCAGCGCTTCCGCTGCTGCCGCTGCCGCTGCGTCGCCGGGCGCTGCCGCTGCCGCACGCGACCACCCTGACGGCCGCCAACTGGCGGGGCGGCGAGGCGGCGCGCGCGTGCAATGCGGCGAATCCCGCGTCGCGCCCGCATAGCAGCAGTAGCAGCAGCAGTGATAGGGCGCCACGCGCAGTCTCGAGCATTGATGACGAACGACGTCCCCAGAGCCAGCTGAGAAATCACAAGAGAGGGGGCGCACCAAAAATTTGAACTGTTTTTGGGCGCGTATGTGAGCGGGGTGGGGTTGAGAGAGGGTTGTCAAGCGGCGCCTAAGAGCAGGAGGGGTGGGGCCGAGTGTTATAAAAGCATGACACTGATACATGTACAAGTGATAACACGGAACACCTGACTCCTGACTGTCAAGCGCTCGCACCTTCGGAAGCCGCCCACTCGCGAGCACTAGCCATGAATCTTGATTCTTGAATGCGGGATGATGACACACGAAATGCCGCGAGGCGTGGGGTTACAATGTACAGCGCGACCCTGACGAGCAAACATCTCGCGCTTCCCACAGCCCGCGAAAGCAGAAGTGCTAAGACAGGCACGTGTGCCTTCAGTGGGCACTTTTCTTCCAGGGGTTACTTCTAATTGCGTGGACAATCAGGCCAAGCCGGGTCCTAGACAAAATGTCGCGAACCCTCTTTTCGCGAACCCTCGCCCTGATTTCCTTAGCCGCGGTCCACGCGTCGCCGTTTGTTTCTCTCGGTCGATGGCTGCTTGATGCCGCGCTAAGCTCGCCGCTTTACAAGGCGGTCCTCATGCCACAGGCCAAAGCAACGATGGTGCAGACGGCAGAGTCCAACGGCGTGGCTTGGCGGGAACAGCTGGCGTGGATTAAAGAACAAGGGCCGTGGACCTTAGACGAGCACGACGAGAAGATCATCCCTGACTACTATCGGCAGCCGTTCCATGCCTACGAAGACGGCAACTTGTGCTGGGAATCGGCATGGGAGGGCGAGATTGCGAGCAGAGCCGTCGGTGCGCGAAATTACCCCAAGTACGGTGCCGAGGGCGAGGACGCCTTCCGCGGGGCCTTTGACGAGGCGCTGGCATCCCTCGGTGCCAAGTGCCCACCCGGCGGGACGATAGTCGATCTCGGCTGCGGCTCTGGCATCTCCACACGCCGCCTGGCCGCGGCGCATCCGCAGGCGGCGCGGATCCTTGGTCTTGACCTCTCTCCACACTTCCTGGCCGTGGGCCGCCGGTTGCTCGAGCTGGCGCCGGAGGCCGAGGGCGTGGTGGCGCCCGTGGGTCAACCGTGGGTCCAGCCGCTCGGACGTGATCGTCGCATCGAGCTGCGCCATGCGGATGCCGCGAGGACGTGTTTGGCCGATGGCGAGGCAGATGTGGTGTGCCTCTCGCTGGTCATCCATGAGCTGCCGCCCGAGGTGACGCGGCAGGTGGCGGCCGAGGCGTTCCGCATCCTGCGCCCCGGCACAGGCCAGCTCTGGCTCACCGAGATGGACTTTGCCACCGACGGATTCACAAAGCTCCGAGCCAACCCTGTGCTCTTCTCCCTGATCAGGTCGACCGAGCCATACCTTGACGTCTATGCCGATTACCAGACGAGCGAGCAAGGGCCGGCGCACGACCTTCGCGAGGTCGGTTTTGGCGCCATCAAACTCGCAGCCGCGACGGGCCGCCACTTTGCCCTCCTCGCCACCCGACCTGATCGAGGTGTCGACGCTCGGGCCGAGACCATCGACGATCGGCGCGCAGAGACAGCCAAGGCAGACTCGCATCTGAAGACATGGGAGGCGAAGGCGGAGGGGCGCGCAGAGCGCTACATCCGGTGATCCTCAACCTTACGAGACGAGATGTCGTCGCGGGCACGGACCCCGCGACGTCGCGGTGTCGTGTCGTGTCCCTGTCCGCGCGCGGTTGCCTTTGTCCCAGGTCCCGGGGGTGTGCCGTCGCGGTCGCGTGTATGTTCCCCCTTGGTATAGTCAACCTTATCGGGCCTGTGATTAGTTTTTAGTTATAGGCGCGGTTCAACAGTTAAGACGGTCGCGGACGTGGGGACGATGAGAACGTCGGCTACGTGGTTTTAACCGTGGTAACCGAACTGGACCGCTGGTATAGAGCCGTAGCGCGCGTAGGCGCCGGCGCGAAGGCCCATAGCCGTCAAGCTTAAAAGCTCAGCTGTCTCACACCCGACTCCCGAGGCTTCAGGCTATACTAGTCCACGACGACTGGAGTTCGGCTTTCTCGAGTTCGGTTGAGTTGAATGTCTGAGCTCACAACTGAGAGGTCATGCAGAGTATGCGCCCCGAGTGAGCTGGGCGTATTGCGACTCGGTCAGGCCGGCATTGGACTGCGAGTCAGACAGCTTGTTTCGATCGAGCATCGCCCGATCGCCAAGCGCCGTTGTGGTGCCCCCAGTGGGTGCTCCGTAGATATGGCGGTCGTTGTGGGTGAACTTATTCTCCCACCGCTTCCGCCACGCGTCGAGCTTCATCGGATCCTTGCCCCCCAGCATGAATAGCTGCTGCCCCTCGTCGGGGCGCACGAGCATCTTGCTGAACATGGGCATCATGTACGAGGGCAAGTTGAAGCCATCCGCTGTGCTCGAGATTGCTGAGGTGGGCAAACCATCCGAGAGACCTAAAGTCTCGCCGTCCTTGGGGCGACGGCGGCGGCGGCGCCGGCGGCGTTTACGAGTGCCCTCGGCGCCCGCGTCGCCCTCATTCGGCGGCGGGTCGCTCTTCTTTCCGAAGAACCCCCCGAAGAAGCCCTTCTTGGGCTGCTGCTGTGCGCCGCCATTGCTCCCCAACGGTAGACCGACGAGGGCGGCCGCGCGCGCGGCCGCAGCCTCATCCTCATCCTCATCTACATCATATGAAGAGCCATCGGTCCACGCGTCATCGTCATCGTCGTCTTCCTCGTCGTAGTTGTCGCCCTCGGCTGGCACTTGCTTGCCCGGCCCACCGAGCATCGCGAGCCGCCGCTGCATCGCCTTGGAAGCTAGGTCGTTGCGCGCCGCTTGCGCCTTTGCCTTCTCCATCGCGCGATTCGCGGCACGCCGCTGAACCTCATTGGCGTCATCAGACACCATCAGCCCTGTCAGGTCACCCTTCGGGCGGTAGCCGCCGTTGCCATCATACTCCATCTGGCCACGCAGCGCGCCCCGTCCCGACGGGGTGAGGCTCTGCGCCTCCGCCGGGATGAGGCTCGCGCTCGGGAGTAGCCCAAGGGCTGTCGCATACTCCGCGAGGATGCCAGTCGCTCCCGGCACCAGGACGCCGTCCCGCACCATCTTTTTGAGCATGCGCTCACGCACCAGAGGATTCATGCCCTCCATGGCAGTGACCGTGGCGGCCTCGGCGGCGAGCTTCTGCTCCTCTGACGATCTCGTGCCGCTCTGTGCAGCCTGTGCGCTCAGTATCTCCGCCTTCTTTATCAGCGCTGCTGTGTGGGAGGCTGGCTTGACCGCGCCTGTATTGAGCGCCGCCTTTCGGGTGGATCTCTTGCCCACATCCTCAGCCGCGGGCGCCTCCGCCGCCTCGCGCTCGAGCTGGCGCTGGCGCTCCTCCTCTTTGCGCGAGCGCCGCTCCTCCGCCGCCGCCGCCAGCTTCTCTCGCCGGCGCTTGTCCTGGAACTCTTGGAAGGTCGCCTTCGCCGCCTCGAGCCGTTCATCCGGAATCTCAACGGCGCGCCCGATCTCGATCGCCTGCTGGATGGCTGCGGAGGAGTTGCCCTCCTCGACCGCGGCTAGCCTCTTCTCCACCGCCGCGTGAAGCAGCGTCTTGAGGTCAGGGAAGGCCTGCGACCACCCCTGACTTGCGACGACGAGTGACTCATCCTTACGAGCCAGCGTGAACGCATCGAGGGTCTGTACCATCGCCTCGCTCGGATGCTGCGTGAGTAGCATCACGAGCAGGCTCGCCGCGTTGCTGCTCGCGGTTTGCGAGTGCCCGTACGCGCGCAGCAGCAGCCGCACCAGCGGACCCACGATGCTTGCGTCCAGCATACGCTTGACGCAGCTCGAGTGGCCTGAGAGCTGGACGAGCGCCTTTGACGTCTCCTCTGACGCGTGTGAGTACGCCCAGTCCGTATCTCTCGCCCTCCCGCCCTCTTTGCCGACATTGTCGAGCCCGTCGACGAGCAGCGACACGAGCACCGCGACGCCGCCCTCATCCCCAATCTCCTGCCGGCTCGTCGGGTCCGCCTCGGCGATGTTGGAGATGGCGCCCGTCGCCGCCTCGGCCGCCTTGCCCCCTTGCGCGAGCTTGACGAGCATCTTGATGCCGCCGTTGTCACGCACCACCTTGCACACGGCGCCATTGTTGGCCGCGAGCGAGCGGAGCGCGTCAGCCGCTTCACTCGCGATCACCTTCGACTCGTTGTGGAGCATGCGCACGAGCTGTGCAACACCGTCCGACTCGAGGATGGCCGTGCGATTGCCCGAGTGCAACGCGAGGTCGCGAAGCACCGAGGCCGCCAAACCCGGCACATTTCCCGTGCCGGAAACGAGCAGGGCAACCAGCGGCGAGATCGCACCCGCGTCGCGTACCATCGTGCGCATGTCAGCGTTCGCTGCGAGCTTGCCGAGCGCCTCAACGAAGGTCACGATCGCGGCCTCCGCGGCGTTGTACTTTGAATCTTGCTTTCGTGACATGCTGCTGCTGCGGCGCTTCGTGAGCTGCAACCCACTCACGTGGCACGTACGCAGGGAGGACAGCGCACGGGTGTGCGCTCGTCTCTGCTCTGGACGGAGGCTCGCAGAAGGGCGGGCTGTTTTTGGCACTGTGACCGTTACCACGAAGGCGCGCGATCATACAATGTAAGACGCAAAGCTCATAAAGGTCACGGCGGTGTTATGTTAAGCGTCACAAAATTCGCGGTCCCTCGTGTTGGCCCCGACCGGGGCGTCTTTTAACCCCTTCTGCAGCACGTACCGCCCAACGCTAACAACATCCAATGGCCAGAAGAGCACACAGAGGAGCTCCTGATGGAGTCACCACCACCCCGACCGACACCTCCGTTCGCGTTCGGTTTACCTCGACTGCCGGTCCAGCCGTCTTCGACGCCACCGCTGCTACAGCCTTCGCCAGCGCCACGACCGCCAGCGCCACCTCCACAGTTCGTGTTCCACGGAGCAGCCCGTTGCCCACCAGGCCCGCTTCCATTGTCGGCTCGGCCGCTACTACCAACACCGTATCTGCTGCCTTTCGAGCTCGGCATGTCTGAATGGCTCGACAGCGCCAAGGAGCACGCGGAGCAGCTCGTGCGCGAGAAGAAGGTAGGCTACGTCGACGAGGCCCCGCTACGCGCGTCCGAGGCGCGCGCGATGAAGCCTGAGGAGGACCTCAATCTCAAGGTCGCGCAGCTGGCCGAGGAGAAGAGGAAGCTAGAGGCAGAGAAGACGCACGCGCAGGAGGCTGAGGACGAGCTCTTCAAGATGCACGACCAGCTGCTGCACGCCAAGGAGGAGCTCAAGCACGAGAAAACCGAGCGGGTCAAAGAGAGGGAGGCCGCCGCCGCGCTGCTCAAGCGGACGATCGACGAGTGGACCGTTAAGCTCGAGCACGAGCGCGCCGAGCGGGCCAAGGAGAAGGAGCTGTCGCATTTCATGGTCTCGCGCCAGAAAGCGCTCCCGTGCACGCCCGTGGACGGAGCCGGGGGTGCGTCTGCGCACGAGTCTGAGACCGAGTCAGAGGGTTGGGTGGAGGAGCCCTCGGCGTTCGACGCCGAACCCGATGTCGAGATTGTCCGGCTGCATGGTCTCTGCGCTCGACCGGAGCTCAATGGCGTGTACGGAATCATCACGGGGGCCAAGAGAGCGGACGGGCGCTACCCTGTGAAGCTTTACCCCGAAGACCGCAGCGTCTTGGTGCGTGCCTGCAACCTGACGATGGTTGGTGGCTACGATGACGACTACTCATACAGCCACGATGAGGACTCCGAGTCCGACGACAGTGGCGACGACCACCCGTCGAAATCGCCGAGGCACGCGATTGATCCCACTCCTCCGAAGCCGCCGCCCGAGCCACCACCAGCACCGGTCGCCGCCACGGCACCAAGCACTGCTGTTCACCCCAGCATTGACTCCACTCATGCCCGCTACATGACTCGCAGGGCCAGCCTGCTGGGGCTGCTGCCCCGCAAGTGGCTTGGAGCCGATGGGCGCACGACGTGGCGCTTCTGCGTTACCCCAGAGTGCATCTGCCACTGGGACTGGAGAGCACACATGATGCCGACCTCCTCGACCGCGGATACCGCATCAAATCTGCAGACCGAGGCGGCAGAGCCAGAGGAGCAGCAGCTCATTGCCATTCCTCCGTTGCGCTCGATCAAGGCACCCGATACGCTGCCAGCCAAATCGCCTTTGACGGCAAGACCAATCTCGACTCCGCCGCGTACTGTGGTCCATCCCCGGCACACGCAGCTTGCAGATGTGACTGATGTTTCACGCAGGCTCTTTTCCCAGTCACCAACGCCATCATCGCCACTGCTGCCCCCATCGATCACAGACACCTCGGTGGATCTCCAACTCGAGGTGGCAACTGCCCTGCAACATGCAACAGCCAGGCCAACGTCCACACAGGCCCAGCCGGGAACACCACGTAGGCACGCCAAGGAGGCCTTGCGTAAAGCCGCCTCCATCCAGGCCCAGCACAAGCACCAGTGCCGCTTGGCTGAGGCCGAGCGCGCCCGCGTTGCTGAGGAAGCGCGCCGAAAGGCGATAGTTCAGAAGGCGCACCAGCTCGGCACTGGGCAGCTCCTACGGCTCCCGGGTAGCGCTAGGGACCGCATTCAGGCCCAGGAGGCCAAGCACGCCCGGCGTCGTGCGAAGGAGGACAGGCGCAAGGCGAGTCGCGCTCGAGGGGCCGCTACAGTAACCCCTGTGCTGGCGGCCGCGGTAGCACTGGCTGCTGCAGACGCCGTACCTCGCCAACGGATGCCCGGGGAGAGTGGCCCAGCTTACCGACGCCCTTCACGAGGAGAGGAGCCTGACTGGCCAGGCCAACCGGAGGGCGCGCGCGCATCTGCCCGAGAGCCTCTCGGAACACTTTGGTGGTGAGGTGGTTGCCTCACCATATCTACCACCGATTGTGTAGTTCTGTTACGATGTGTTGTCGTAGACGGGGCCCGTCGGTCACACCTCCGTCCATAGCGATAGAGGCCTTCGTGCTTGGGGGCCCGGAGCGTGTGCGCGTTTGTGTTTCACAGCAGCAGCACTCAAGACACCGTCTTAGACTTCCTCTGCGAGAGACTCAGGCCATGAGCAGCAGCAACAATGGCGGCAAGCGCCCGGGAAGCTGGGACGGCCCGCCCGCGCAGGCGCCCCCGAACCGCAAGCGGCGCGGCCCGGAGCTCGAGCCGGGCGAGCTCGAGCCAGGGGAGATCGAGCCTGCAGGGTACAGCGGCGGCGGCAGCCGTGGTGGGCCTGCGCCTGTTCGCGGTGGTGGGCCAGCAGGCGGCTTTGGCGGCAGCCGCTTCGAGCTGGGTCCTCCATTTGCAAACGAGCGACCGCGCATCTGCGGCCCGCCGCCGCCGCGTGAGGATGGTCCGCCGATGAGAGGAGGGCAGCGAGGGCAGCGAGAGCCCGAAGACTGGGATGCGCCGCCCATGGGCGGAGGCAAGGGCGGGGGCGGCGGCCGTGGGCCGCCTCGCGCTGATCTGCCGCCATCGGCGTCGGCGGTCAAGGAGGCGAAAGCGGCGGCGTCACGCGCACACAAGGAGGCTCTCGCGGCGGGTGGCTTCCCAAAGCGCCTCGTCACGTGGGCACGCGCCACGGTACTCGAGACGCTCAACGCGCCGGCGACGCGCTCGACTCTGCTCGACGCGGTGCATCGGGAGGGAGCGCATGCACCCGCTTTTCGCGAGCTGCATGCCCTACTCAAGCGCACGGTGGACGGGATCGAGAACGTGTCCACGCTGCTTGTTGGGCCGCGCGGCTGTGGAAAGCACCGGCTGCTCTCGGCCGTGCTCCGTCAAATGCCCACGCCCGACCGGGGTCCTGAGCACGAGGAGGAGGAGGAGGAGCTCGCGTTCCATCGTGTCGATTTGCATGCGCTGCTGGTACCCGACGAGCCAACCGCGCTGATGGCGATCGCGTCGCAGCTACGCGTGGCGCATGGCGGCATGACGATGCGTGGCTCGTTCTGCGATGGACTGCGCTACCTGCTCCATCTGCTCCGTCGTGCGCGCCCCGGCTGCGAGGGCGAGGGCGCCGTCGAGGCTCAGGGACGTCCCGTCCTCTTCGTGCTCCATGATTTCGAACAGTTCACCTTCCGCCCCAAGCAGACGCTGGTAGGCTTCGAGGCGCCAACAGATCTCCGCCCTTTCCTTCGCTTTCCTACCCCCCTTCCTCCTTCTCTTCCCTCTCCTCCCCGCTCTCCCCCCGCTCTCCTCTCCCCCCATTCCTCTCTCTGCTCTGTTTCCCATCCTCCCTCTCCTCTCACCCCCCCTCTCTTCCCCCTCCTCCCCACGCCTGCAGCTCTACTCCCTCTTCGACCTGATGCAGACAGAAGACGCTCAGATGGCCGTGGTGGGCCTGACCACGCGTATCGACGTGGCCGATCTACTCGAGAAACGCGTGCGCTCGCGCTGCTCGCAACGGCAGCTCCTCCTGCCAGCGCTCACGGGTGCCGACGACTGCTCGCGCGTGCTCGGCGCGGCACTCAGCCTCCCCTCGCTTCTCACGTACTCGAGCGCGTTTGCGGCCAAGGCGAAGCCCTTCCACACCGCCTGGAGCGCCAACAGCGCCGCCGTATGCGCCTCGCTCGCGACCGAAGCCCCGCAGCTCAAGCGCCGGCTCAGTATGGGCGTCACAGCCGGGCAGCTGCAGACGGCGGTGCGGCTGGCGCTTCTAGAGCTCTCCGAGCAGCAGCCGCTCGTGACCGTTGAGAAGCTCGAGACGGCGCTTCGGACCCTTGTGCTGCCGCGGCCGGAGACCATCCTCGTCGAGTGCTCGTACGTGGAGCTCCTCCTCCTCCTGTGCCTCAAGAAGCTGCTCGACAAGGAGTTGCCGCCGCCGCATACCTTCCGTCTCGTGCTTCGCGAGTACGCGGGCTTCCTAATGGCCGACGCCGACGGGACTCGTCAGTTTGACTACCCGCGTGACCTGCTTACGAAGGCCTTCGAGCATCTGATCGCGCTCGGCCTCATCGCCCACGCCGAGCCCAGGCCTCGCGGCGTCGCCAACGACCAGCTGCCACTCCAACTCGCCATCGACGCGGAGGTCATCTACGAGTACGTCAAGGGCTCCCAGGGCCTCGCGAACGCCATCAGGCGCTTTGGCACCACCGTCACGCTCTGATTGCGAACGCCATCAGGCGCTTGGCACCACCGTCACGCTCTGAGCGCTCGGCGCGGCCCTGGGGTCACGGCGTCTGGGGCGCGCGCAGCGACCCCGGACTCATGCTCAACTTCGCTTTACGGATGGCGGCCTTGGAGCAAATATCCGTAACGGGTTTCCAATACGTAAGAGCGCGGCGGGCGTGCGGCGGGTGCGCGGCATTACGACAATATAATGAATGCGAAAATCCCGAATCGGTCTGGCGTCTGCCTCGTGCCTGGCGGTGATGTGGTCGTGGATTTTAAGCCAAGTAGAAAAATGACGAAAACAGTAAATGTGTTGTTGTTGTGATTTTCATCTGTCTGTCGACGTCCCGACACGGTAGGTTCTCGGTCGGGTCGGGTCGACGTCTCGGTGTGTACGTAAAATCGACCGCGGTGCGTGTATGCCTGTATCACACGGCGGCGTCACGAGATCGCTCTTTCATCCGACCACGTGTTCGGTACATGCACAAATACGGGATACATGGATAGCCTTTCATCAGGTGGCCTTGGCCTTCTTGGGCGCTTTGCCGAACGCGAGCCCGTAGAGTCCCTTGATGATCAGAGTGGACCAGTACAACTGCAACCCAACGACAAAGATATTGGAAAGGGACATGAAGAAGACGGCAGGGACGGAGTGGGCGGTGCCGGTCGCGTAGAGCTCGTAGAGATCTGCCTGGAAGTCGTAGCTCACCTTGGTCACCAGGCCCACGCGAAGGACCAGAAACGAGAAGGCGAAGGAGATCTTGCAGACGACGTCGAGGAATGGAAAGCTCTTGACGAGGTCCGGAAAGTTCTTGAAGACGTCCATGACGTTGAGCGGGATGGTCGAGAGCTCTGTGAGGCCGAAGAAGATGCCCACACGGGAGTGACCGAATGGGTGCAGGCAGATGCACATGAGCGTCGCAGTGACGGAATGGTGCGCCAGGAGTTCGGGCTTCAAGAGCCCCCCGTCTCGCGTGGCGAACGCGATGGTGGTCACAAAGATCTGGAGCGCAACCTGAATCATGCATATCTGCTCAGCCGCGGGATCGAAGCCATACATGCGCTCTTTTAGCGTGGCTGGCTGCTCCATGATCCAGTCGAGCCGTCCAATCAAAGCGTAGTAGCACAGTCCAACAATCGGGAATTGATGAGCAAGCATGAACGCCGCCACGAGCGGTTTGGACTTGAACGTCGATGTGTTTGCACACACCGCCCATAGCACAATACAAAGGACGAATTCTGCGCATGTCCACCCGGCGATGTACGTCGCCCGCGTGTATGTGGTCGCCAGCGAAGCCAGGACCTCCATCTCCGCGCCCGCAAAAAGAAGCAGATTTTCGTTCAATTTCGTCAAATTGTGTTCGCGGGAAACTCTCACACTGACGTGCCGCATCGTGCTGAGCAAACGTTTCCGAGACACTCACACAGATTCGCTCTCGCCAGATTCCGCGACGGGCAGTGTGGGAGAGGATTCGGGGTCGCGAATGTGTGAATTTGGAGCTGTGAATAGTCTGACCTTTGCAAAGGAATGTGTGACCGAGGCTGTACCGGTACTTGGTGTCACACTAGACCCATGTGCCGCCATGCAAGAGACCCCTCTGAGTTGTTCCTCCACAAAGGAGGGACTCTACTCTTCTCGCGGGCTTCCTTCTTGTCCTCTACCCTCGGTGCAAGCGGCACCTCTCCGACCATACCTCCGGCTCGGGCTCTCCCACCCGCTCGTTCCCCCCCTCCGTCCTTGTTGCAAGCGCGGCGCTCGATGCGCTCAGTACGGCGCTCCATGCGCTCAGTGATACTTTTCGATCGTGCGCAGTGTGAACTCGCCAAAAGAGATGCCATTCTCCCAGCGCGAGGCGAGCGGCGGCACGCGCTTGGGCAAAGCCTCGATCGCAGCCTGCGCCTGCGCGACTGCAGGGTCGACCCCGGCGGGCACGCCCATGCAATCCTGCGCCCACGGCTGCATGAAGACGGCAAACGACTCACGTGACGCACACCGGCCGAGCTCCGTCGTCGGCGCGCACCCCCGCACAGCGTGCGGTGTCGCCTGCAGCACGCCGCCGGAGTGGATCTGCGCCGCCTCCCCGATTTGGAATGCGAGCTCGTCCGCTCGGAACGCGGCGTGGTGGAGCGCGCCGTGTCGGTCACGAATGTACAGCCCGGCCGTCGGATCGGGCGACGCGGCAAGGGGTTGGCCAGTACGCGAGTCTAGGTACATGGCCGACACAAGCCCCGTGAGCGAGCCGTGGTCATTGTGCCAGCCACACCAGTCCGAAAATTCGGCGCCGCCCTCGGGCGCGCTCGCTTTCTCGTCGGCCTCGGCCTGCTTTCCATGATCTCCATGATCTCCAAGATCTCCATGATCTGGGCTCAGCGGGAAGTAATGAAGCAGCCGGGCCTTGCAGCAGCGAGGGTCAGAGACGATTCGGCTCAGTTGGTTGATGGGGTAGCCTCCGGCCGTTGCGCTGCCCTTGCGCTCCAGCTCGGCGACCACATACTTGTCGCACGCGGTCGCGACGACGCTGCCCACGTTGACGACGAGCCGACCGAGAGCCTTGAAGGCGGGCTCGAGCGCGGGCAGTGCCGCCGTCGGCCAAACGTTCGGGTGGGCGTACGAGGGGAACTGGGCGAGGGCGCTCGGCTCGGCGGGCCGACCAAACGGGGCATCGAGCAGCGGGTTGGCATAGTACGAGCCCTTGGCGAGGTCGGGCCTCCCCTCGAGTGCTTCCTTTCCATGCGACCAGCCGACGGCATAGAAGGCCGCGGGCGTCTCGAGCGACGCAAGCGTCGTACCGGGCAGCCCCGCGACTGATGCGCCGAGCGGCAGCAGCGCCTGACGAGCTGCAAGCAGCCCAGGCACCCCGGTCACCAGCAGCAGCCCGAGGCCCTCGTATCCATACGCGGCGGCCACCTGGGCGCTCAGTGGCGGCGCGAATCAGTGGTACTCACGAGGCAATCAGTGGCAACCAGTGGTCATCATGCGGCGTTCACACCTGGGCGTTCACGTCGGCACCACTGAGCAAGTCGGCGTACGAGAGCTTGACCACGTGTGCCTTGGACGTTGGAGGCGCGAGGGGACGCGGCACCGCCGGCGCGGTCGGCGCGGCGGTAGCATCGGCGGCGGCCGGCATCTCGAGCGGCGTGGCGGCGAGCGCGCGCAAGATGGCCGCTCCGCCAAGCCGCTCGAGCCGCTCGATCGTCTCTCCCGAGAGCACATCACCCGACGGCCGATGCGCCACCACAATCGCGGCCGCCGAGGCGCGCACGGCACGCCCATACGGGCGCGCACACCGAGCGACGTCGAGTAAGTGGAAGGTCTCCATCTCGCACGAGGCCGCGTCCGGGTGGGCGGCACGCACCATAGCGATCGGGTCGCCCAGCTCATGGCCGTCCTCAAAGCTCCCATCTTGGCGCCCCTGGGATGAGTAGAAGGAGCAGCCGGACACGTTGAGTGCCGCCACAACTGAGTGCGCGCCGAGCGCCGTCTTCAGCTCGCCCTCGACGGCGCGCGAGAGGGCGCCATCCGAGGGGACGACGTTGCACACGTGGTAGGCGCACGCCTGCGGTCCGTGCATGCAGAACGCGTCCGGCTGGCGCCGCACCATCGTCGAGCCCGGCGAGCACACGACGACCGTGCCCGCCGGAACATCCTCGCGTATTGAGCCGCACGTGCCGAAGCGCACGATGAGCGCGCGCGCCGCGGTGGGCTCGTCATCATCCGAAACGGAGACTGCCGGCAGCACTGCCACCACCTCGCGCACCATGAAATCCATCATGGCCACGCCCATGCCCGTGGCGACCACGCTGACCGGCACGCCGTTGCAATTGCCCGTGAGCGTAAGGAAGCCGCGAGCCGATGAGATCTCACGCTCGATGATGCCGCCGTCGAAACTCGCCGCCACTGCTCGCGCGCGCTCTTCCGTGCCGCACGTCACGATCCGCTGCGCCACGTCGCCCTCGGTCACGCCCACGTGCAGCGTGCGCTCGTCGTCGCCCTGCCGAGGCATGCCGTTGGTGCCACGGTACGAGGGCTTCTTGGATACTTCGCCACTCGGGCGGTACGCCATTCGCCACCTGGATTCTGGGGGTACGAGGATGTGGACGTGGTCGCGGAGTGGTTCGCGGGCCGTCGTGAACGTTCACACGACACGTGCCGTACGGAAAAAAGACACCGTAGCACCGGTTGTCGCGTCTGTCGTGTTAAAGTTCACGCGACAACCGGTGCTACGGCACTGTTACTGCCCGCTCAGAATACACACACCGTGAATGACCCCATTCGAGACACGGAGCATGCGGGCCCATGCGCGAGCTCGCGGCATTGAGGATGGTTTGGGCGTCGGCGGCTTGGATGGCGGTGGAGATTTCAGCAACATGCTACATGGTGCGTGAGGAAGCTGCGGGGGGGCGCGCGACCCTCCGCCGTACCGCGTGTTGTCGGTGGCGCCCGGGAGGTGCGTCTGGCGCGCGAGTAGGCGAAGGATGGTCATGAACGAGGCTGCAGCCCCCAGCCCGGCACGGGGGGGCGCCAGTGGTTTCGCATTCGGCGTGCCCAACCAACACCGAGGAGTTCCATTCAATTGGTTCCTATTCGAGAGACGGCAGACGCGGACAACCAGCGCGCGGAACACGCATGTGCCATGTCCGAGTTGTTAGTCGTTGAGTCTCAAAAAGTTTGGTTTAAAGACAACACAACCTTTAAGATTGGCGCAGCTGCTACTGTAAGCTAAACACGCGCCATGGACCTAGGCGCTGAAGACGGTCCCTCTGAGAGTTCTCGGGGAGCCTCGTGTGCGTTGCGCGGAGAGCGCGGCGCGAAGCCCATGAGCAGCGCCGCGCAGTCGGGATGATCCCATGCGACCGCCTTGTCGTAAGCGGTGTCACCATCCTTCACCACCTTGCTCGGGTCGGCTCCTGCCGCAAGCAGCGCCTTGATGCACTCCTTGTGCCCGTAGAAGGCTGCCACGCTCAGCGGCACCCAGTCGTCCATGTCCGCGAGGTTGACGTCGGCCCCTGCCTTTATCAACAGCTCGGCTATGTGCTGGTTGCCGTGGAGCGCCGCCCACCACAAAGCAGTCTGGCCAAACTCGGGATCCTGCCAATTGAGCACCGATATCTGGTTGCCGTATCCTTCAAAGTCATCGAGCTGGACCTTATACCGGAGGACCTTTTTGAGCCGGTACTCGTCGTTGATCCGCGCATACTTGTGAAGCTCCCAACCCCAGTCCTCCACGTAGTGCTCCACGCACGTCCTCGCTTCCTCCGTGATTCTCTCCTCATCCCAGTCATCGGGCCACTTGGTTGAGTAGCGCCCTTCTTTTGGCGTGTAGTCGTCGGGCCAATCCTCGCCTTCTTCGGCAACTGTCCTCGGAGCCACCGGGTTGACAATCATCGCACGTCGCTCGGGCTCAAAAAGCGCTCACGTCGCGATCTCCCGCACGTCTGACGGGCCCCGGTGCGCTCCTCGGCTGAAGGGTGCCGGAGCGTGGCTGCGTGAACTGCTGCGTGTGCGACACTCCCCAGCACTGGGTTCCCAAAGAAAAGAGAAAACCCAAATGCAGCAAGTTTCGAGACTCTTCGCACTGGTAGGGCAACGGGGTACCCAGACAAGGTGTTCATCCTTTCGTTGACTCGTTACTCATGTCCTCCTGATGAGGCGTGAGATGGAGCAACATCCCTGAGCAACGTCTGAGCGTCTCGCCGAGTCCTCTCGCCTTACCTGCGCTTGCCCGCCTTGAGCTTCACCTCCTCGCCCACGTACCGGATGCCCTTGCCCTTGTACGCGTCGGGCTTGCGCAGCAGCCGCACCCGCTGCGCCGCGAGTCCCACCTGCTGCTTATCGATGCCTTCGATGACGATCGTGGTGGGCGAGGGCGTGCTCACGGTCAGGTGGGGCGGAAAGTCGACGCGCACCTCGTGCGAAAAGCCGATACGCAGCATGAGCGCGTTGCCGCCGCTGCCGCCGCTGCCGCCACTGCCGCCGCTGCCGCTGCTGCCGCTGCTGCTGGGCGCCGGCCGCAGCGGCTCTCGTTTAAAGCGGAAACCACCGCCCGCGCCGGCGCTCAGCGCGCCGCCGAGGATGGGGTCGGGGCGCTGGAGCGGGCCGGGCGCTTTGTGGTGGAAGCTCTCGCCGTACGACTCGGTCCCCAACCGGTACGAGTGCAACAGCTCGCCCGCCGGCGCTTTGGCCGTCGCCTGCGGCTCCACCCGCGCTTTGAAGCCAACGCCGTGTAGCTCGAGCTCCTTGCGGTAGCCTTGCGAGACGCCGCGCACCGCGTTGGCCAGGTAGCCACGCGTGACGCCCCATAGCGTCTTGCCCAGCTTCGTCGTCCCGCCGCACTGCGGCTGCACGCGCAGCTGGCCGTCGTCGCCTCGCTCGACCTTGCAATAGGAGTGCACGGGCATCGCCAGCTTGCCGAGCGGGCCCTCGAAGACGATGCGCGTGGGCGTGCCGAAGGCGGCGAAGCTATCGCCGCTCGGCCGGTTGCGCAGGCTATACTTGACGCGCTGCTTTGAGAACGGCTTGAACGGCATGATCTCCGATGCTGGTATCTCCTCGATCTTGACGGCGACCGACGGAGGCACCTTGACAGGCACCTTTCCGATGCGCGACATGGGGCGCGCGAAGTGGCGCAGCAGCACGGCGGAGGGCAGCACATCGCGGAATCGCGGCGACGAGGACGCGGCCGCGACGCGCGTGAGCATCGCAATTGGCAGAAACTCAGTTTCCCCCACACCTGGATGAGTTCCACCCTTGGCCCTGCCCGTCGCCACAAGAAGGGCAGGCGTGGACTAACGGGGCCTTGGCGATTTGCAACATGCCGTTTCGCGTGCCGAGACGGCAATCTTATCATCTCGCGAACCGAGCTCTCAACCACGCGGCGTCGCAGCTCTTCACCGACGCGCTGCCCAACCCTCATCACACGGCGACTGACCGATGCAGCCGTTGCGACGACTGCTACTCGTGGGCGTCCTGCTAGCGCTCGTCGGGAGCGCGCGCGCCGTCGATGAGCCCGTGAGCGATTCGGCCAATGTGGCCGAGGCTGTCGGGAGCGTGGCTGAGGCGGAACTGCCTCCTCCGCCGCCACCGAACGAGACCGGGGACGCGAGCGCGGAGGCCGCAGCCGCCTCCTCGCTGCCTCCTCCGCCGCCACCGAACGAGGCCGGGGACGCGAGCGCAGAGGCCGCGGCGGCCGGAGCGGAGGAGGCGGCTGCGGCGGCGCCTGTCGACCCTCCTCCTCCGCCCGCGGGCCCCGCGTCGGTCCAGTGGGTGGTGACGCAGAAGATGCGCATGCAGCTGTCCAAGCTCGGGTACAGCCAGGAGGAGATTGGTAAGCTCGATCCCGAGCGCGCGGCCGCCATCATCCGGCGCGGCATCACGCGGCCCGCGAGGGGCGTGCCCGGCGGCTGGAGCAAGGGCATGCAGCAGCAGGGGAGCAAGGGCATCCGCTCAGCGGTGGGCTTGGGCCAAAGCCTGCTCGCCAAGACCAAAGGCGTGCCCGGCGGCCCCATTGCCCCGGCGGTTGCCCTCGCCTTGGGCGCGCTCACACTCGTGCTGAAGCGCGGCGGTGGTGGGCCGAATGTGCTCGTGAAGCGCGCGGTGGGGCCGAGCGTGACGGAGCCGCTCCTCGAGAAGAGCAACACCTCGGACGAGTTGTGGCTCGACCGCCAGATCGATCGGCTCATCGCGTTTCTCAAGGACATCCTTGGCAAGTGAGCGGCCGGCCGCTACTAAGGTACCCGGGTACCTTGTATTCCCACGCGCTCACCCGTGCGTGGCGCCCACGCTGACATCGCTGCACGGGGCGGTGGACCACGTGTGACCATGTGTGCGCGCGCGGACGAGACATGACTCACGAGTCGCATGGCATGCCGTGACGCGAGACGTGGGCGGGCTCTGATCAGCATGGCGTGTGTGACTCTGCCTGTGTGTGGTGTGGTGCGTATGAGGGCGCGTGCTTTGTCCTTTGTGTGAATGCGGGTGCCGCGGCGCTCTCGCGTCTCCGCTGCTTGCGCGGTGTATGCGCCGGCCTGTTTATCAACAATGAAGAAATCTCACATCAGTCATAATCGAATCATGAATGCGGACCGCTGCGCGTCGCTGGGTGTGACCGTGTGTACCCGCGGAGGTCCCCTCTGGGTCGTTTTCGCTGTTCCGTGTTCGGCGGGCCCTGTTCGCTTCGCGGTCGTTAACCGTACCCGCGCCGGACCGCAAACCGTCGCTCGCAAAGAGCCCCAAGATATTCTGTTCTGATTCTGCTCCGGGCTGCTGCGAGCGGCGCTGGTATCACACTGTGCGCTGGGAGAGCACTTCAGAGAGCACGACCTGGACCTCACTCAAGCAACAATCGTTTCATTTATCAATTGAAGCCATGGACCCACGAGAGCGATTACTCTGTACTTGTGTTGACCGGGGGCAGCGGAGCCGTCCGGAGGCCACGACGGTGTTAACGTTCACAGCGCCCGGTTCGCGGTTTGCTGAAAACCCGCGCCCAATCGACGGCCTACTGAAAAATGCCCATGGACCAGTTCATGGACCCATCGACGCTGCCGCGATGTCTCTTGAGCGGCCGCTCGCCCCATCCGGCGCTACGACAATCGCTCGCTGCCCACGGCTTCGACGCGCAATTCTCAGAGGACAGCGCGATCCTGGTCTCGCAGCTGCTCAAGGCGCTCGTGTCAGAGCGCGCAAAGACGGCCTTCCTCACGAAGGACATGCGCCGTCAGGAGCAGGCTCTGTGGGCCGCCGAGCAGGCAGCTCCGGGGCTACGTGCCGAGGTTGGGCGCCTGGTGCGCGATAATGCGCAGCTCCACCACGCGCTCATCGAGGAGAAGGAGAAGGTGGAGGCACTGCGGCGTGGAGAGGGCGAGGAGCTCTCTCGCGCGCGTGTGGAGGTGCGCGACCTCGCGTTCGTGTGCTCGACGCTCCGCCACCGCGCGGGCGAGCTCGAAGTCGAGAACGCGGGCCTGCGCGAGATGGCCTCGCGCTCCTTTGAGCTCAACGGCATTGTGCTGCCCTCAGGTCACGAGGTGCGCTGGCACGGGCGCAAGGAACGGATGGAGGCGCACAGCCCCGTGGCGCCGGCAGGGGCGACGCGCGCGAGGCTGCCGCCACCTAGCGCCAGTCCGAGCAACGCCGACGGCGCGGCGTCGGCGCTCGTGCCCGCGGCGGTGCCCGCCCGTCTGGTGCGCGCGGCCGAGGGGCAGCTGACTGCCCTGCTCGCACGGGTGGGGTTGGCCGAGGGTCGCGTGGGGGAGCTCGAGGCTGCCCTCGCCGAGGCGCAACAGCAGCTCGTTGCTCGCGACGAGGCGCTGCGTCGGACGGGTGTCGAGCTCGCTCGCGCGCGCGAGGCGGGTAGCGATGCGGACGAGCGCCGTTGCGAGCGCGAGGCGGCGAGCATGGCGATCTCACAGCTCTCTTCACAGGTGGACTTTGTGAATGCGCGCTGCGCCGACCTCGAAAGGAGCGTGCGCACCCAAACCGCCGTCGAGACGATCGTGCGCCTCGACGAGGAGGAGCGGCTGCGGCTGCTCACGGCGGTCTCTGATCTGCGTCGCAGCCAGCGTCTTCTCGAGGAGCAGCTCGAGCAAGCGGCAGCCGCGGGCGTTGTGCTCGCGACCGTACGCCCCGATGCGCGTCAGCCTTTCGGCGCGTGACCGCGCACCGCTCAAGCGCACCATGCACGCATCGACCAATAAGGGACGGCCGCAAGACAAAGAGCGTGCGCCCACTTTTCGAGGCTCGAAACCCCGGGTGCGGGATGGCGGATGCCTCGTCGTGGTGCGCCTGCCGAGTGTGTTCATTTCGGTGTGTGGCGGCGCCAGTGGCGCTTGGCGGCATCGAAATGGAACGATACGAACCCGCGCGGATAACTCACACTTTTGTGTAAGTGTTTATTTCATCGGTCACTCCAGAGACCAGACGCTCTACCTCTTGGTCACGGCGCCACCGGGCTAGCGCGTACCGACAGCACGGGTACAGTGGGCCGTATCGGTCCGTCGTCTGGGTCTCTACTCCCACCGCCATCCCCGGCGCGCCGCCGGGTCAGTCATCGAGCTCCTCGATGAGCTGTTCCATCGGCTCCTCGGCCACGACGGCCGGCGCCGGCGCCGGCGCCGGTGCGCCCGTCGAGGAGTTTGCGCGCGGCAAGGGCACGGATGTTGCGCCGCCCATCGCAGGGCTCGGCGCGGCACGCCCCGAGGAAGCCGCGGAAGCCGCGGCCGCCGCGGCCGCCGCGGCTGCATGAGCGGCCACCGCGGCTGCAATCTGCCCCTGCGTGTAACCGCTCGCCTTTGGCGGCGCGCTCTGTCCGGCGAGTGGGGCAGGAGCGCGGGGGGTGCCGAGGTCGTTGGCGCGGGATCCGTGAGCGAGCGATGACGCACTGCCGCCGGAGCCGCCAGCGGCGCCAGGGGCATCTGCGGGAGCGCCAAAGCCGGCGGGTGGGCGCCAGAGGCTGTCCTTGAGCGCCAGAGCACTACGGCTCTTGGATAGAACCTTGGGCGGCAGCTTCGAGGCAAGGGGCTTGGGCGCTCGCTTAGGATCCACTCCGAAGGCCAAGGTGCAGAAGGCGGCGATTTCCGTCGCGCCAGCGCTCTCTGCCGGTAACGGCGGGTGGGCAGATGGCGGCGGCGGCGGCGGCGGCGGACGGGATGGCGGCCCAGGTGGCAGCAGGGAGGAGAAGGGCAGCGAGGGTGGCAGCGAGGAAGGCAGCGAGGGTCGCATCGAGTAGGACGTGAGAAAGTTTGTTGTCAACGGCCCATGATTGAGAGCGTGAGCGAAGGACGGTGGCAGGCTGCTGCTGGCTGTTGGAAGACTGGCTGTGGGAAGGAGACCCGGCGCGCGGTAGTCGGCCAGAGGCGACGGGTGGATAGGATTTGGCCAAGGAATGCGCGACTGGGCGGCAAAGGCGGCAGCAGCAGCGGAGGCGGCGGCGGCGGCGGTGGCGGCAGTGGCGGCAGAGGCGGCGGGGGCGGCGGCAGCGGCCGCGGTGGCGGCGGCGAAGGCCGCGGCATAGCTTGAAATGCCGTCGGTGGCCGCAGCAGGGGGGACAGCAGCGGGCGCGGCGGCAGTAGGTGGAACGGGAGCAGGTGGGGCGGCTGCAGGTGGGGCGGCAGCTGGGGCCGATGATACCCTGGCGAGGATACGTGCAGCAAGGAGTTGGTGCGGCAGCTTCGCCTCATCTGCACTTGCCGACTCGGCCGCGGCGGAGGGGGCAGAAGGTGCGGCGGAGGCGGTCGGGGCGGAGACACCATCGTGCTGGTGCTGATACGTGCCCATGTGCGCAGGCGCCATGCCAGCAGGTGGCCAACTTGAGGGCGCGGCGGCCGGGAGCCACGACGCGGGCATGGTTGAGTATGACGCCCCCGCCACAGCATGAATGGGCATAGCCTGCTGCATGGGCACAGCTTGCTGAATAGACATAGCTTGCCGAATGGAACTAGCCTGCTGCTGCGTTTGCATAGCGTGCTGCATGGGTATTGCGTGTTGCATGGGCATCGCCTGCTGCATGGGCATAGCTTGATGCTGCAGCACATGCTGTTGCATAGCCTGATGCTGCTTCAGCACGTGCTGTTGCAGAGCCTGCTCCTGCAAAGCCTGCTGCTGCTGTGCGAGCTGCTGCTGCTGCTGCTGCTGCTGGCGCTGCTGATCATAGATCGCCTGCTGCAGCGTGCGGTACGCGCGGAAGGCATCCGAGAGGAGCGTCTCGGCAGTGCGCCCGCGCGCGAGCTGGGGAAGGAGCGTGGCGTACTCGAGCTCGCTCGTGATCTCGTGAGCACATCGCATCAGCTCGCGCCGTCGGCTGAGCAGCTCCGTATCCTGTTTGGCGCGCCTCGCCACGTTTGCCTGCGAGGGCTGACGTTCGAGCGGCGTCGGCCCACCCGCGCCGCTCGGGCCGCTGCTGCCGCCGCCAGCGCCCGCGGCATCGGCCATCGTGCCTGTTCCGACGCCGTCACCGACCGTGCTGCCCCCGCTGACCGTGCTGCCGTCGCTCGCGGCTTCGTGGGGCGGGGCGGCGAGCATGCGGCTGTGCGCATCTACGTGACGGACCAGGCAGTGCAGATAGCCTTTGATGACATGCCGCCGAAGCGAAGGCATCGCCTCGTTCAGTGCAAAGTCTGCAAGCGTTCGCAACAGCAGCAGCGGGCGCGAGGGGTCGGGTGGCATTGCGGCCGGTGGCGCGATGGCAGCGGCGGGCGCGTTGGGCGAGAGCGGCGGCAGCGGCGGCGGAGAGCCGTCGGAGAGCAGGACGGCCGCGTAAAGGCGAGCGAGCTCGATCGCATCCTCGTGCAGCTCGTAAGCTCGAAGTGAGGTCCCCTCGCGCTCGTCATCACTCGAGGCGGTCGAGTATTGCCAGAGATTCCAGCAGAGAGCCGGCTTCTTGGCAAGCTTACCCGCCTTGGTCAGCAGCGCCTCGCATTGGGCGCGTGCCACGCTCACGCGCCTCCTGGGCGCCCACGCAAGCTGAGCGAGGAGCAGCCGTGAGCGGTGATGGAAGCGGTCTTGCTGCAGGCAGCGATTGAGTGCCACCTCGCAATCGGAGATGAGAATGTCCGCCGTCGCGGCTCCTGTACCGGTAGCGGTATCGGCGGCACACGTGGTACCAGACCCGGTAGCACCGGCAGTGCCACTTTTCGCCGCCGAGGCTGCCGCGACGATGTTGGCTGCCGCGAGAGCGGCGGCGGTGGGGGCGGCCGAGTTGGCAGTGTCGGAGGCCAGCTCGTCGTCCTCCAACGCGGTCATTATGACCTCATCCGCCTCCTCGGTGGGCTCTTCGGCCGCCTCCTCGGCCGCCTCCACCATGGCGGCATCCGCAGAGGCCGGCTCCGGCTCGGTTGCCTCGACCTCCACCTCGACCTCGACCTCATCGAGGTCACCCTCCGCCTCGGCCTCGTCCACCGCATAATCTGCCGCCGCATAGGCTGCTCGCGCCGATGCGGACCCCACCCGCACTTGTTTGGTCGTCTCAGCCACCCCGAAGCGCTCCAAAAGCAGCCGCAGTTTTGCGACAGCATCGCCGTCGCCGCTCGTCGTCGTTGCCGTCGCCGACGGCAAGTCAGCAGCGCCCTCGGCGGCCTCAATGCCTTCGTCGGCGCCGTAACACGCGTCGTCCGGAGCGGCGCGCGCGTCATCGTCGGCGCGCATCGCTCGCACGAGCAGGCTCGCTTGTGCGGCGGTGAGGGCGTGGAGCGCTGCGGCCTGGCTGCGCGGAGTGCCGGCGGGCTCGGCGGCGGCGAGGCGTGTAGCGAGAGAGAGCTCCCGCAGCCAGAGGCGCGCGGGTGCCCCAGTGTGAGAGAGCGCCTCGCCGTACAGCCGACGCGCGAGCGAGCCCCGCGCACCGCTCAGCAGACACTCAGCCGAGGGCGCGAGCGCGTCCGCCGTTTGCATGCCGGCGCCAGCACTGGCGCCAGCACTGGCAGCAGCATTTGCGGCGGGCTGTTGAGAGGCTGGGCACAGTCGCCACACCTCCGCCTCGAGATCAAGCCACTCGAGCATGCCGTCCGCCTCGTAACGCACCTGATGATGCCCCTCCGCACGCGCGCCGTCGTGGGCGAGTACGCGGCAGCGGTACCAGCGCCGATCTAATGGCCAGTGCACTAGCAGATCACATCCCACAAGGGTGTCGAGCCCCTGCGCCCGCAACAGCGCCGCCACCTCCGCCCACGCCGCGCCGCTGCTATCATGGCGCTCAGGGCGCAGCACGAGCGGCAGCATGGGCGCCGCGCCGCCGCGCATCCGCTCCGCGCGTACCAGCACTCCAGCCTCGGTTCGCACACACAGAGCAAGCTCTTCGCGCGCGCGCGCCGCCAGACGCACGCCCACGGGCGTGCCCAGCGGAGTGCGTGACGCCGCCGAGGCGGGCGCCGGCTCGGCACACAAAGCCGTCGACGGCTCAGTGTTGAGCGGCGGGCAGAGAAGGGGTTGAGCGAGGACCCATCGCAGGCAATGCTGCGCGAGGGCTGCAGCGCTACTCGCGGCGGCGGCGCTAAAGTCCATGAGCTTGCGCTCGCTGTAGTCGGGCAGCCTTGCGGCCCGTGGGCGAGGCTCGGCCACGCTGATCGGCTCGTCATACGCGACGTCGTCGGAAGTGGCGGTGAGAGGTCCGGTCGGGCCAAGGCATGCGTCGAGCTGCAGGTGCCACAGCTTGCGAGCCATCACGCCGAGGGAGAGAGCCAGTTCCCAGGGACGATCGAAGAGGCGCGGCGTGCTCAGTGGACGCGGGGGTGCGGCGACGAGCGTGGAGCCCGAGGGGCTGGCGGAGCTGATCAGAGGCGAGGGCGCCTGCCATGCACAGAGGCGCACAGACTGCGCCACGAGCGCCATCGACCACTTGAGGAGCTTCATCCAGCGGCGCGTCTTGTCGTCAGTCGAACCCGCGAGCCGGCCGCGATCAAGCCGTAGAAGCACAGAGTCTCCACATACGGCCGCCGCCCACTCTGCCTCCGCCAGGGAAGCTTCGGTGGCGCCTAGGGCGGCGCACAGCTGGCCGCCCAACGAGCGGTCCTCCGCACTGCCGCACGCCGCCGCTTCCTCCGCAGTCGCGCCCTCGGCGGTCGTACGAAGGCTGTATGCGCCTCCGATGGCATTCAGGAGCTTGAGCGCATGCGCCGGCATCGCACTGAGCGGCGGCGGCACAAGCCACAGCCTCGACCCCTCGCCCTCGGCCACGAGAGATCCTTTAGGCGCCGGGCACACCTCTGGCGGCATCAAGCGGCGCAGATGAAGCTTGAGCTCCCGATTTCGCGCCTCAGCCACCGCACGCGCGAGGGAGGGCGGAAGTGCAGTCGCCCCAAAAGCTCGGAGGGACGCGCCCTCAAACCCGAGCGACCCAAGAACCCCCCGGAGCGCGGGGAGGGCTGGTGTGAGGCGGAGGAGCACGGTGAGCAGTGTCGCATGCCCTTCGGCCACCGACTCGCTCTGCAACGCCCGCCGCCGCTCGTCGCGCCGCGCCTTGTCGGCCTCGACGTCGATCAGTTTGAGAGGGGCGCGTACGGCGGGAGAGAGGGCGTCGGCTCGTGTGCCGTACAGGTGCTGGCAGCATGCATGTAGCAGGCACTCCCACCCCTCTGACATCGTGTGTGGCTCCGCCATGGCCGCGCCTCGCAACCCCTCATGCGCCGTCGTGTCGGCCGCGCCCGGAGCCGGCGCCCCTGCTCGCCCCTCAACAGACGCGGCGGCGCGGTTCGGCTTCGTCATCGAGATGGGCAGCGAAGGGGCCGGCAGCGCCGCCAGCGCGGTGGAGCCGGAGGCATCGCTTCCGTCGGCGGAGGCAGCAGCTGCGGGGACACCGCTACTTGCCTCCGACAGCCCAAGGAACGCCTGCGCCTCACGAAACGAGCGGAACGAAACGCCGGTTGGTGAGATCATGTACGCATCGCCACTCACGCCACCGGCACTCTTGCGCGCCCGAGGCTTCCATCGCACCAGCCACCCCTCCGCGCCAGACACCGGCGCGTCGCCCGCCTTTTCGAGCTGCCTGGCATGTCGCACCGCCGCCTCGAGCGCATGGAACAGCACCATCCGTCGCTCGCGCTCCCCCGGCGTCAGCGCCGCACCTCTGCCCGCGCCGTCATCGACCACGCAGCCACCTGCCTCCGACCCCCCTTCCTCGTCCGCGCCGTGCGCAGAGGCGACGGCCGGGACAGCAGCTGGGGCGGTAGCGGGGGCGGTAGCGGTGGCGGTAGCGGTGGCGGCGCGTTCCTCAAGCCGCGGCGCATCGCGTTCGGTCTGCCCGGCCGCCTCGAGCCGCTCCAGCTCGGCCAACGACGTCACCAGGCACAGCTGAGCGAGGGGCGCCTCCCAGACCTGCCGCCGCCCTGCCGTTGCCCGCGCCGCCCGTGCCGCCGCCGCTGCCACGCCACCACCGGCAGCGTCGAGCCTGACGTCGTCGACGACGGGGGTGGACGTGACGTGGAAGGCAGCGGCGGCTTTCCACAGCCCCTCGAGCAACAGTAGGGCCTCGGCCGACGGGCGCGGCCGGAGCAGCCACAGCTTACCAAAGCACGTGAGCGCGTGGTGGAGCATTGGCCGGGTAACTGACTGAGCCTGGGTTGGTAGCCCCGTGCTCGCGTACTCGGCAATCGCCGCCACACGCGGCATGAGCCTCTCGACCGCCCCTGCCCACGATTCCTCATGGCCCGCGTACGCGCCGTCGACCTCCATCGCCTCCGATGCATCGCTCGCTTCGCTCTGCACACCCAGAGGGACCGTACCCACCCGCCCCAGCCGCCGCCTCTCATGCTGCTGAAAGGCATCGAGCGCCGCCATGAGCCTCAGCAGCCAGCCTGTCAGGCGCCATTCAAGAGGACGCACGAGAACCCCACACACGAGCGTCCCGAGGCTCGGCGCACCCTCAGCGCCCAGCATGGCGCTTGCAGCCTGGGCCGACACCTCGATTGGCTCATCGGGCAGGGCCGCCGCGCGCGCACACACGCCAAGGGCGCCGTGCAGCGCGTCGTCGTACACGCCAAGCAAGGGCGCCAGCGCAGCCGCCGGCGCAATCGCATCCGCCGTAGGGGCGGCGGCGGGTGGTGCAGTGCACACACCCACCCAGCACGTATGCAAGAGGGCGAGCGCGACAGGCAACGCGGCGTCATCAGAGGCGATCAGCTGCGCCGCCGCTGCGACGGCACGTGCGCCGCTAGCAACCGCGGCCGCGGTCGACGACCCCGGCTCGGCGCCCGGTTCCAAGCTTGACTCGGCGGCCGGCCCAGTGCCCGGCACGGCGCTTGGCTCGGCGGCGGCAGCCTTGAAAAGCAGCGTGCGGGCCTTGGTCGCGGCTGCAGCGAGGGCTTCCTCCCATGCAGCGAAGCAGCGAAGTGCGCCCTCGCCTGCTGCCGCCTCGTCCTTCACCCGAAGCTTGCTCACCCACTCGCCACCGACGCACGCGCCACACTGCACCTCCACCGCCGCCAGCGCCGCATGTGCCTCCTGCAGCAAGCGCCGCTCCGCCTGCCGCCCCTCGGCCGCCGCGAGCATGGACGCTTCGATGACACACGGAGGCCCTAGCAGCGGCACTGGACGCACGGTGCCTAGGAAGGCGGGTGCGTGCAAGAGGAGCGACTTGCATGCGCGCAGCGAGTCGATGGAGGCGGCGGCCCGCCCTCGCAGCTCGTCGCTCTGAGCACGCGCCCAGCCTAGCCGTAGCCACAGCCGCGCAGCCGATGCAGGCACATGATCGCACATTGCCTGCTCGTCCTCTTGCACATCCAGCTGCACGCCCAGCCGCCCCGCTGCCCGCACGCCCGTCCGCGGCGTCGATGGCCCCGGCTGCGACCATCGCATCCTCGCGACCATCACCGCAAGCCGATCGGCCAGCGCTGTCAAGCCGTCGCCCGCAAAGACCCGCCCGCCGCCCGCTGCTGAGCGTGCGCTCTCCGTCGCCGCCGTCGCAGCTGCAATCTGAAGCTCAATCACCGACATCGCCACCGCCAAAGGCCACCGTCCGCAGCCCGAGCTGCCGCCGCCGATGGCGATGGCGGCCGCAGCCGCGGCGGACCCCATGCCGTGGGCACGGCACGGCCCGTCGTCCATGAGCGCGACGAGGTCGAGGATCCGATTGCCCAGGCGCGCGCGGTGCGCCGCCGGCATCGATCGCAGCAACCACCCGAAGCCATCCACCGCCGGCGACGTTGCCGCCATCGACAACTCGCCGTTGGGTGCACCGGCCGCGTCGGTCGCGTCCTTCGCGTCGTCATGGGGGTCATCGGCGTCATCGGTCTCGCAGAGGACGTGTGTGAGAAGGAGGGAGGCGAGGTGGACGATGCCACTGTTGGCGCCCACTTCGGCGCGCGCTAGCCAGCGCCGAACAAGCGCCTCCTCCGCAGCGCTCACAACGGTGCTCACGACTCCATCAGTTGCCGCCGCCGGTGGCGTCTGATCAGCGGATGTGGCTGCAGCGAGGCCGGTCACGGCCGCGGCCGCGGCGGCACGTCGCATCGGGCTGGGCTGCATCGCTGCTCGCGAGGGAGGCATGCATGCAAACTGTGCGAGCAGTCGCGAGAGCTCTCGCTTGGGCACGGGCGGGAGTGGCGCGATGGACAGCCGCTTGGCAGGCGAGGTGCGTGGGTCTGATTCGAGCTTGGCAGAAGCACGCTTGCGGGAGGGGCGCGAGGGCTGCTTACGCGAGGGTTCGGGCGGTGCCGAGGACGCGGGCTGGCGAGCCGTGTGGCCACTCGGCCCCGCCCACGTTAACTCGACCATAGGAGGAATGTCATGACGTGCCACCAAGTAGGCTCGCACCAGCATCGGAGGCACCGGCGCCGTGGTGAGCACTTGCATGGGCATCGAAGGCGCCAGCGCCGGTGCCGGCGGAGCTGCGGGCGCTGCCACGACGGTTGCATCCTCGAGCGCTGCATCGAGCGCATGCATCACCGCAGCTGAGGAGGAGGCAGTCTCCGGCGCCGCGCCATCCGCCATGGGCACATCGCCCTCAGCCGCCTCCGCCGTCGCGCCGTCGGTCGAAGCGGCGGGCGGTGGCGGCGTGGGCATGGGCGCGGGCTTCAGGGGCGCGGGCATGGGCGCGGCCACCCCTGTGGGGATAAGGAGGAGCTCGAGGTTGGGCGCCTCGACGCACACGGACACGAGGCGCGCGAGTGAGCCCGCCTCGCGCAGGTCCAAGAAGGTCGGCGCCAACCCCTCGCGCCGCGCTGTCTTGTCGTCGAGAGGGAGCATGAAGCGAACGTCCGTGCGGTTCTTGTGTGCCTCCTCGTTGAGCCACTCGCCAGTCACCTCGACGACGACCTGGCCCTTTTCGAGGGCGGTGGAGCAGCGGACGCCCCAGCCGGGCTCGCCCCAGCCGCTCACGCCCACGCCCGCCCCGCCCCCCTCGGT
The DNA here is from genome assembly GCA_001275005.1 of Chrysochromulina tobinii. Taxonomy (NCBI): domain Eukaryota; phylum Haptophyta; order Prymnesiales; family Chrysochromulinaceae; genus Chrysochromulina; species Chrysochromulina tobinii. The sequence goes on along the minus strand of JWZX01002572.1, from coordinate 11,439 downwards.
CCGCTCGAAGGCCTGCAGCCGCCACGGCTGCACCCCGCTCTGGCATGCGCCCGCTGCGCCATATCCGAGGGGCACACGCGCCCCGCTCGCGCGCTCGAGGACAAAGGAGGGGGTGCCGGCGGCGAGGTCGGCGTAGCCAAGGACGTCGGCGACGCGCGCGGCCGAGAGCCCGTTGCGCGAAATGGCCGTCTTCGAGGCGGCGCGCTGCAAAGCCATCTTAACGAGCTCTCCAGCCTCGCTCACCGCGGGCGGTAAAGCCTTCGCCATCTGCGTCGTCGAGGAGAAGAAGCCCATGGCGACGTAGCCGTGCGCCTTGAGGTAGCGGAGCGCGGCGGACACGGGCGGCGGGCAGTGGGCAGCCACGTGCAGGCCCATGCTCAGCCAGAAGCGCCGGCTCTCATTAGTGGCGGAGACGACGAGCACCTTCGCATTCAGGTGGCGCACGGCGAGCTCGACGAGCAGCGCGAGCAGCACGGAGCCGTTACCCTGCTGGCGGTGGGCGCGCGACGAGGCGAAGATGGGGATCTCGAGCACGTTGGCGGCCGCGTGCAGCTCGAAGACCGCCGCGGCCACCACGCGGCCGCTCCGGAAGAGCGCGATGCGCCGGCACACCAGAAATGGGCCGGTGAGGTTGAGCGCGGCGTCGTCGATCTCGACCTCGCGCAGCACACGCTCGGCATCGACGCCCCCTGCCTCCGCGCCGCCCACCGTGTAGGTGAGCCCCGGACCACCCGGCACCACTCGGTCAGCGCATGCCAGCACGTCGAGCGGCGACGTTTTGCGAGGGTCGACGCGGCTCGACTTGCGCGAGACGCTCGCTGCGACCCGGTGCGACCCGCTCGCTTGCAACGCCTCCTCTATCGCCGCCGCTGCCACCGCCGCCCCCAGCGCCTCATCATAGTCAGGGTCGGTCTCAGGCTCCGGTGCGGCGACGATGCTGAGGGACGCGTCGGAAGCGGTGGCAGGCGCGAGCGTCGGTGCCGCATCGATCTGGGTGTTGTCGCCGGCCGAGACGCTAGGCGCTGCTGGGGCATCGATCATTAACGAGACGCGAGGCGCTGCTCGGCCATCGATCATTTCCACGTCGTCCACTGCGACGGCCTCCGCCGGCGGCGCCGCGGGCGCAGGTGGCGGTGCAACGACGGCGGCCGGTGGCGGTGGCACGAGGGAGATTCGGCGGCCGAGCGACGGCAGCGGCGGCGCCGCCAGAGAGGCACGGATGTACGTGCCGGCGTCGGGCGCGGCGCCGCCGAAAGTGGTGTCTGTGGAAATGGTGTCTGTGGTGAGGCGTCGCCACGTGTCAACAAGCGCACTGGCCACCGCCGCCCATGAAGCCTCCGGCAGGCGCACCACGAGGGTGGGGCAATGGTCAGCGCGCTGCCGCTTCGGGCGTCGCGGTACGTCCGCGTCCGCGTCGTCCGCATGGGTGTCCACCGTGGCGTCGGCGTCGGCGTCGTCCGAGGGCGGTGTCAGGGCAAGGACGTGCGAGAGCGAGGGCGGTGGTGGCGGCGTCAGATGGGGCGCGAGGTGGGGGAGCGAGCGCACCGCGCGCGCATGCAGCTGTGCGAGCGCCGAGCGGTCCCCGAGGGAGGTGAGCAGCTCACGCAGCCGCAGTGCCGCCAGCTGATTGTGCGGGCTGCATTCGACCGCCTGCTCGAGCGCAAGCCGACCCAGGTGTGGCCGGCCTGTGCGCACGGCGAGTGACCCGAGCCGCTGCCACACCAGCGCGTCGCGATCCTGCAGGCGCACCGCTACCAGCAGGCAGTCGAGGGCACTCTGCAGCTTGCCCTCCTTTTCATGCAGCTCGGCGAGGTTACGCAGGGCGAGGAACTTGAGGTGCAGCGCCGGACGCTGAGGCTGCGAGGGCTCCAGAGTCGCACTCTCGTGCACATCGGCGCTTGCAATCAATTCCTGTGCGAGCAGCCGTTGGTATGCCGCGGTCGCCGCCATAATGTTGCCTGCCAGCTTGAGCTCGAGCGCATCCTCGTAGAGCTGATGGTTGGCCGTTTCCTGCGCCTCCACCGAGAGTGGCGTGGCAGTGCCGTCGGCGTCGGCCGCGGCGGGCTTCGAAGCCTGGTCGATGTCCACGATGCGTAGCATTCTCTCCGCGACGCGGGCGTCCGCGGTGTTGGCGCGAGCTGTGTGGTGGGGCTCCAAGTCAAGTGCAGCCAGAACGGCGCTTATATCCAAAAAAATGAAAGCCTCGAAGCCAACACGGTCGCACCCGCCCCGCGCGCTCAAGTTGCTTTGCGAAACGACAAATGTCTCTTTTCCCGGGACTCTGTTTTCATGCCACCGCACCGCAATTCGGCCGCGGACGGCTTGTGGTGGAAAGACCCAGCGGTTTGGTGGGCAGATCGCTCGGTGCGCGAGCCTCATGGTGACTTCGAGGTTGATTGGGCCGCGCGCAAGGCCAGCCCGTACAACTTTACAGGAAATAGCACGCCGCGAGCTGGAAAGATGAGCACGGCATTTGCCAATTGGCTTGCTCGACCGCAATCGGCTCCTAGCAAGGACCCGGCTGGCCGCGATAGCTCGCTCTGGTGGGTGCAGGGTGCCAGCTCCACCACACCCACATGCTGGGATCAGCGTGTCGCACAATGCACGAGCACCAGCACCAGCAGCAGTGTCCGCCCCAAGCCGCCTGTCCCTCGACTCGCCATGGGCGCTCTGTCGACATCCTCATCGGAGCTGCCCTCCACGGAGCGCGTACGTCGCTGGAAGCTCTCGCATGATCACCTTCTGAAGCGAGGGCGAAGGCACAAGGGAATCGGCGCGTGCAACCCTGCACTCCAGGATTACGATGCCACGATGAACGATCCGCGGCACGTCCAGTCGGCTCGCACTCGGTGCGAGCACGAGGTGACCGTGCGGGCGACGAGCAGTCGGGCAGCACCTCCACCGCCTCCTCCAGTTCATCGTCGAGGCGAGGCGAAGCACATCTCGGAGGCATCAATTCCCGGCTACAAGGGCCACATCCGCGGCGCAGCCGCCGGACTGGGCAGCACATCCGTCTGGAACGAGGTTTATGTGCCAGAGCCGAGTTCTATGCGGGTCGCGGCACCGCCACAATTCCTCAGCGTACAGACGACCTTCAAGCCGCCAACGTGGTATCCCACGTCGCACCCGAATCAGCAGGCTCGTCTCACGCCCAGACGGCAGTGGCACAAGGAAGTGCACGCATACGAGGCCCTCTCGCGGGTGCCTTCCAACCAGCAGTTTATGGCGCTCTCAGAGCCCAGGACGGGCCATGGAGTGCAACGGCAAAAGGACCAGGCCTGGGCCGGAGGTCTGCGTGGATTCCAGAGCGGACGGTCGAGGTCATCAGGCAGGATCACTGCTTGGGTCTGAGAAGGCAGGCGCGTGAAGTGGCTCGCTCGCATGCCAAAGCGGGCGGCGGTCCTCCTCACTGGGTTGCATGTGAAGTACAATTCAGTACTGCACCGTACGCTTTCATTTTTTGTTTTGTCATGAGCCCAATTTTCTGCAGGGTTCGATGATTGGGTGTCGAAAGGTACCGGTACCAAAAACTAGAACGCCGTGCTGAGCGATTCGCGCGCCGCCGCGGAAGATGTCGAACGACTACGTCGACATGGACGTGCAGCTGCTCGTCGAGTCGGCCCAAGGCTTGAGTGAAGAGGCGCGACAGTTCTGCAACGCCACTGTATGCAGTCGGTATATGGTCGCCGCACGCGACAACAAGCAGACGGCAAAAGATGCGCTTCTGTTTCTGATGAGCACCGTAAAGTGGCGAGAAGAGATGGGTCTCGAAAACATGGAAACAGACAAGGAGCTGCTCATCTTCGAGGCTGACTTGCAGGCGCATGTTCTACTCTATCATCTTTCGGTGGATGCTCACTCACGTCCGCTCCTCGTCGAGCGGGTTGGTGCGTGGGACTTGGCCACCGTCCGCAAGGTCATCTCGGATCCGCAGTCGCGAGAGGCCGTCATGCGAGCGCACTTTCTGGTCTCGGAGCGTATTCGTCGCCTCGTCGATGAGAACCATGCTGCTCAGAAAGACTCGCATTCCGCCGTCGGCCATCCGGTCGACATGAGGGCGACACTGGTATTCGACGCGAAGGACCTGCCCTGGAGCATCATTGGATGGCGAGGGCTGCACGTCGTGTTCGGAGAGATGTCGCGATTGGACGCGGCACACTTCCCGAACACAATCGGCATGATCTTCATCCTCAACGTCTCGCGCGCAGTCGCTGCAGCTTGGGCGGTGATCTCAGAGTTCGTGGCGATACAGACCCGATACAAGGTAAAAATCTTCTCCTGGACAGAAACGACCGCAGCGCATGCCGCACTGTGCGAGCGTTGTGGCGCCGAGAGTCTCCCTCCCGAGCTGGGAGGGTGCCGAACGGACTCGGCTCCGTATACAGGTACCAGTACCGATAGTGCTGAAATCAGGACGGGGCAGGAACAGGGCCCGCCGATCGAATTGACTCATGTCGGTCTGTTGCTGTGAAGTGACTGCAGTCTGCACGGGTATGTAAGCACGGTCCAGGTGGTTGCACGGGCTCAGACCCGGGATTGACCCGGGGTATGGCGACTCTGAACCGTTTGTTGTGAATCCGCCAATTGGAATCCGCCGAGTTACCGGTACGTGGACATGTTCATGGGTCCCGCCGCACTTTCTCTTTTATGGAGCTCTCCGCCTGCATGCGCCTGCATGTGTCTTATTTCGCGACTCCTGTATTGCTTTCACGTAGTGGTGTTCGTTACGTGTCGTGTGTTTAATTAATTATAATCACGTGTGAAGGATCAATGGATGAATTTTAATGGAGGTGTCTCCACACCGCTAGGAGCAGGGCTCGCAGATCGACAACATCCAGACCAACATAGAGAGCGCCGCCACGCAGACGGAGAGGGGCATCGCCGAGCTGGTGAAGGCGAGCACGCACCAGAAGAAGAATCGCTCGCGGATGTGCCTCATCGCCTCATCGCTCTTTGCATCATGGCTTTGATGGTGGTGCTCGTGCTCGCAATAAAATATTCACACGAGCACGCGAGCACGCACGTAGAGACGCGACCGCATCAGTGCGCCACCGCGGCTACTGACGGACGCACGACCTCGAATATCGTGGCGGTGCTCCCTTGTCTTGCCCGCGACATCAACTGGTTGCGAGCCAAGCTGCGAACGTGCCGCTCGACCCTCTCGCCGAGCAGCGTGTCGCGTGTGCTCATCTTTGCGCCATCAACAGACCTTCCCAGCTTGTCGTTGCTCGCGCTGCCCACACACTGGGCTCTGTTTGCCGAGGACGAGGTCCTCCCGGTGGCACGCCGGCGGCAGTTCATAGACTCTCCTGGTTGGTCCAATCGATGGCTCCGCCAGCAAGCGATCAAGCTGCTGAGCGCTCACCACCATGCCACTGGCGGTAGCGAGTACTTGCTGATGCTCGACTCGGACACGCTGTGCACGCGCGGCTGGCGCACTCCGTTGGCGGACGCGTTCATCGCGGCCGACGGTCGAGTGCGCACATGCGTCGAGCCGCTCAATGGGTGGCACGGCGCACTGCACATCGCTCGCTCAGCCCGCCGATGGAACTTTAGTCAATGGGTGGATGCGAGTCCGTACAACGCTCATCGGGGCGCGACGCGCCTGGTACTCGGCTGGACGCCTCAGATTCTGAGCAGGCGCGGCCTGGATAAGATGGAAGGCGTGCTCTTCGCGCGCAGCCATCCCGGCTCTCTCGGAGAAGGCACTCCGTCAGAAGGCACTCCGCCGCCGACCGGACAGTTGGAAGATCGATGGGAGCGCCTCGCACAGCTTCTGCTGGCTGACGTGTCGCAGCCGTGGACCGAGTACGCGACCTACTTCCTTGCGCTGCATTCGATGGGAGAGTGGACGAAGGAGCATGTGCCACTCAGCGTGTGTGTGCCCCTTGGCAAATCCAAAGCCACGCGCAGCCACGGCCACGTGGAGACGCCATCGCGCCGCTGCGCTCGACCGACCGCCCTCCATGCCACATCTACGTCGAGGGCAGTGCGAGGCTGCCTCAAGGTGCGAGCTGACTGTGCGCGAGAGCTCAAGCTCGAGCTGAGAACGAGTGCCGTCCCGTTTGTGATGGCGAATGATCATGCTCCCGATCTTGTCAATGGCTCCGCGGCGCTCTCGATAGCCATGCTCCTTGACAGCGAGCGACATAAAGAGCATCTCGACAGAGATCGCAATCTCAACAGTGATCGCCATCGCAATTGAGATCGCCACCGCAATTGAGATCGCCACCACGGGGACATACATCACACCACTCTCCAGCGAGAGCGAGGCGCGACGCCGGTTCCATCGCCGCGACAAAGGACTCAAGCGACTCGAGCTCAAATGGTGCAAATGGTGTCCTCACACCGCCCCGTCCACGAGGGCACGTCGCTTCGAGGTGCCTCGTGTAGGAATCCTACGACGAGATCAACACCGTCTGCACGAGCTGCACGGCAGCGCTCACCAGGCGCTCGAGTCACTGTTTGTTGAGGTCGCCATGGTCACCACCGCCCTTAGCCCCATTGAACCATGTTTGATTTTTCCACTCGCGCGTTGTGAAGGTACCGTAAGTTTGTGTGAAATTCGCGCGCTGCGACGAGCGTCGACGCGGCACAGGAGGCAGATTCAACCGTCCAGTTTCTTCTCGCTAAACGACGCCTCGATGCGTGCCCGGGAGCCGCTGACATGGTCGATCGGGCTCGCGCTGCTGCGCGCAGGTGTCGCGCGAACGTCTTGAGCCTCGACGATCGACTACGGGCGACCCGTCGATCGGCGATCGTGGCCAGCTACATGACCTTGCGCCGCGAGGTGGCGGGCGCTAGCCACGCGGTGCAGGAGATCGTGCTGCGTATGCGCACGGCTGCGCGCGACATGCGCAGAGGGGTGCTGGCTCGGAGACTTCACGGGCCCACCCCTCGGATGGGGTACGAGTGGCGAGTGCGGATCCGGCTCACGGGGCTCACGCCGCCGCGGCGCTCGCGCGTGCGTGCGGCGGCAGCTGTGGCCGCTGCGAACAGCGGTCCTATTGGTTCCTCTGCTATACATTCGGGGGAAGGGTGGCACCAGGCTGGCGCAGATGCTAGTCCGGTATTCTCTCTTCCCCCAAGATCCGCCGACTAACGGCTTGTGTTCACACGAGTTATTTGTGTTAGCACGGGCTGTGTCGGCCACACCTCCGTCCATAGTGATAGTGGCTCCCGTGCTTGGGGGTCCGGAGAGTGTGCGCGTTGTGTTGAGCAGCAGCAGCAGCCCCTACATGTAACACTTGTTACTGTGTGCACGATTCATCCTTCTTGGTGTGCACCGGCACGCAGCTGCCTGCCCATAAGCTGCGCGCGCGCGCAAAGGTATCCGTCTGCACTACCGTTGGCCTGGCCCCGAGCGCAGACGCGTACCATCATCGCTCCCATGCCCAGCGCCGTGGCGCGTGCTGGCGCCAGCCCCGCAGCGCCCGCGCCGAGCAATTGCGCTGCTGGGCACGCCCGCGCCGAGCAACTTCGCTGGGCGCGCACGCGCGCGAGCCAACCCAGTGGCTGCACGCCGGCGATCGATAGCGCGCGACTCATCGCGCGCTACCCGCCCGCCTGCTTTCCTACGCAGATTTCATCCTGAAGACTTCAAGACACCGAACCCGTGAGCCTCAAGATTAATGCTGCGCCTTCTGCTCGTCGCATTACCACTCGTCGTCGCATCGCCGGCGGCGTTCGACGCACAGGAGATCGACGCCCTTCAGATCGAGGTGCAGTTTCCGCTGCAGATCGAGGTGCGATATCCGCCCGGGTCCCGCCCTCTTCGCCCTAGCCGCCACGCGAGATCAACACGACAGCCCTGCCACACACTCCACTCCGCAAGCACGACACCCGCCAGCCGCACACATCACAAGGGACGCGCCGCGGCACTAGAATGCGGGCAAGACGAACCACCCTTCGATCTACGTCGTCACCAACCTCTCCAGAGACCAGGGATACCAACCCACCATCCACAAGTGTGCCCCCAGCCCGGCCGGCTATCACGCATGCGGCGCAGCTTCGGTCGGCCCTGCCGCTGCGCGCGCGAAGCCGTTGCGCATGCTGCACGTGCACGCGCACGAAGCCACGCGCGCGCGCAATGTCCGCTCCCGCGCCTGCCCGACTCCGTAGACTCCGCGCCCGCCGAGGCGCGATGCAACTTGCGCTGGCCATCGGCTCGTGTGCGAACGCGCCGCCTCGCTTGTTTTGCTGACGGCTTGCGCGTTGCTTCCCCGGTGCAGGCAGCCGCGGCTGCGAGCGGTCGGGCACGACGGCCACCTCGCCCTCGACATCTCCGCCACGACCGGTAGGTGCAACGTCGACACCACGGTCACAAGAGGATCCGGCCGCCATCACGCCCGCGCTCTCCCGCATGGCCCAGGCGGCGCGGACCTGTGCCTGTGAAGCCAGTGCCTGTGAGCCGGGCGTGGGCGTCCTCGAGGCTGCGGCCCCGTCGGCGCACTGCTCGACCCGCTTACCATCAACAGCGGCCCCGTCGACTCCGTCCTGGTCATCGGCGCCATGCGAACCAAGGGCGTTGCCACGCCGGCGCCGCCTCTCGCCACGGGTCCACCACATCACCGCCTCTCGCACGACGCCAGCCTACACCCCACTCACCCGTGTAGCACTCGCCTGCATCTACACTGCACACACCACACCGCCACTCACGTCACCGCCTGCCACTCGCACCCCGCTTCCACTCCACCGACCGTGCCCCAGCTCACACGCTTCTCGTGCCTGCGCGCAGCCCTCACATGACAAGACCTTCTCGCCGCCCACCGCAGTCGGCGAGACCCCTGGTTCGTCCTACCAGCTTCATGAGGACAACAACGCCTCGGCCGCCGCCGGCCAAGGCGCCACGCACGATGAGCCGCTTGCGGTGCGCGCAATCACTGCACTGCACGAGTGCGAGCCCGGAGCCCGCAGCCTGCAGGCCCCGCCCAGTACGGCGCCCTTATTCCCAAGGGGACGCCTGTGGCCGCTGCGCCATGATCGCCCCTGCCTCGCCTCCACCTTCCGCATGGCATGTCCACGCCATGCAGTGCTCTCCGAATGAGCTGACGGCCGAGCGATGGTACGCTGCAATATCTCGCCTGCAGGTGCATTCAGACAAGACGACCACCACGGCGCTCTCGCCTTCGCAACCGCCTGTCTCCAGCCCACCGCCCCCTCCCGTGTCAACACCTCTGGCACCCGCGGCACCCTCTGCCCTTTGCACCAACACTGTCACTCGCATCGGAATGCCAGTTGATGCCTTGGGTGACTGCTGCGACAACGGCGGCCCGGGCGCCGAGTACCCGGATTGCCAGTACGACATCGACTGCGGCATGCGACAATCGCTGCCACTGCCGACAACCAGTTCACCCCCCTGGTTCACCCCCGGCAAGGACATCTGCTTGGAGACGTGCTTCTGCGCCGATTGCGACGACGGCGGCTCCAGCTCCGAGATGACGATGTGTGCGTACAGCCCCGACTGCGTGGGCTGTGGACCGCGCCAACCTTTGCCACCATCGCCTCCAAGGGCCCCGCCTGGGCCACCATCGCCAAGGGCCCCGCATGGGCCACCATCGCCTCCAAGGGCCCCGCCTGCGACCCCATCGCCTCCCGGCCTGTGCTCAACTGCTGCGTTCCTCGGAATGCACGCTCGCGGCTCCAATCGCGACGACGGTGGCCCATGCGACGAAGGTGGCGCCAGCACCGAGTTCTCTGACTGTAAGTATGGCACAGAGTGCGCGGACTGCGGCCCGCGCGCACAGCCGCCCCCGCTGCTGCTTTACAATACGTCAGAGCTGCGCTCAGGCAACACCGGCAAGGTCGTGCACTATACCGGCAATCGCGTTCGCCCCACCGTCGAGGAAGCGGCGCATGTGGTCAGCGACGGCAGCGGTGTGCCTTGGGATGCGGTGGAGTGGCTCGACTTTGGCAACGCACTCTTAAGGCTGGGGTCGCTCGTCTTCGCCGTAAGCTGGAGGCAAAATCGGTCCAACCGTAACCAGTGCCTCACCTTGGCATTCCTCATGCTCTGCATCCCGAGGGTGAGCGCCATGGAATCGACACGGCCTGATGGTGATGGAACTGCTGCGCATCAGACGGCGTCGGCGGCGCCGCCGAAGCCTCCGCCTCCTCCACCTCCGCCGCCTCCGCCGCCGCCGCCGCAGCCGCCGCCGCCGCCGCCGCCGCCGTTGTTTATCAAATTGTGCACGGATGAGTTGAGCAGTGGCGCCTTCAACTTAAATGGCGCACCCATGCCGTGCTCCTACTTCTCAGCAAAGCCCACTGCTTGCGCTTCCTATTCCATCGCGCGGACCACTTGCCCGGTCGCGTGCGGAACGTGTTCGCCTCCCCCGCCTGGCCCCTCGGACCTCATGGTCTTGGCAGGCGCCGTAACGAGCCACCCTGTTGCCATGGCGCACGAAGTACAGTCACATCTACCGATGCCACTCGCCCGGCCATCGCCGCCACCGCGATCGCCTTTGACGGAGCTCGGACGAGCCCTCCCAAGCAGCCAGCATCATGGGCGACAGCTCGCGCACTCCACAACCATCGTGGGCTCCGGGTCGATCGTGGGCAGCGTCACCTCGGCGTCGCTTGTGCCCAGCCACCGCCGTGAGCTGCAGACCACCTGCACGGAGACGTGCAATTGGGCCTTCGACTCCGATTGTGACGACGGCGGCCCCGGCTCCGAGTTCCTGAACTGCGCCCTCGGCACCGACTGCACGGACTGCGGTCCGCGCTTGCCCCTCTTTTATATATCAACCGTCGGCACGTGGGCGGCTGGGCGCGCAGCGTGCCAGGCTCTCGGCGGCGATCTCGCAAGCTTCCACAGCGCCGCGGATAATGCCGCTGCGTTTGCCGTCATCCCTCAATCCGCCACTGCCTGGATCGGTGCGACCGACGCGGTAAGCGAGGGCACCTGGAGGTGGTCCGATGGCACTCCGTGGGACTACTCCAGCTGGCACCCTGGTGAGCCAAACAACCAGGGCGACGAGGATTGTGCCTGGATCTATCCTAGTGGGACCTGGAACGATGGGCCTTGTTCAAATAGCTTTGGCGCCGTATGCCGCGCGTCTCCGCCGCCGCAATCACGGCCGCCGCCACCGCCGCCGCCGCTGTGCGCCGTCGACGGCGCGTACACCTTCACCGGGGCGGCGACCTCCTACTTGACGGCCACGTCGCGCACCGGACTCGTCGGCGGGGGGCTTGGCTTCACGCTCTGCGCGTGGGTCTACCGCACGCGGACAGGCTCAGATACGGATCGCGTCATCGATTTCGGCAACGACAACGTCGTTTTGTCATTTCAGGGCCCAATGTTGTACTATTTCCATCCTGGGTATTCCAACGAATATCTTTTTGCAAGCTCAGCGCCATCATTCCCCGCAAACGAGTGGACTCACGTCGCGGTCGTGCAGTCGCGTGCGAGCCTCAGCGACACCTACGGGCCCGCCCAGA
>JWZX01002571.1:0-20225 GCA_001275005.1 Chrysochromulina tobinii | reverse complement strand
TACGTCGCGTATCGTCAAGTCATATTGTTCGCCGTCGAGTTCGCCGTTGCTCGATCGAGGCGTCCCGCGTTATGCGTTTAAAAACGTGCTCCTTAAACGTCGCTCCGCGCGCTCCGACCCGGTATCCGCGCATAGGTAAAGGTAACCGGCCCGGGTACGCACACACGCCTTCTCAAATTGCACATGATTGTAACATGATTGTGCCGGCTGCCGCTCTCCACAGCTCCACCACGCTGTGTCTTCGCGGACGCCTGTCTATTACCTGTCTACACACGGACACGCATCACGCTATCTGACCTCAGTGTAACCTCAGTTCGGTTATTAACCACGGGTGGACCCCCGACCCCGCGCGGCGAGGCGCGCTATCGAGGATTCGAGTTTACTAACGCGCGCTATCGAGGCGCGCTGTGCTGGCGCTCGACGTAGAGCCGTACCGCTACCGGATACCCCCGGGCGTCCGGGTCCTCGGCAGATCGGATCGGACGTGAACCCACACCCGCTCGACCCTCTCGATCCCCACGTGAGACGTGTACCGGCGGTAGCGCCGCGGCGCGGGCACCGCCGCCGGTCCGAGCACCGAGGTTCACCCGCTCCGAACGCGGGTCCCGCGGTGCCGGTGGGCCCGCGCGCCCCGCGCGCCGCGGTTCGGTACGTGAGAATGAGTCTGCTCTCTGCATGTCTTGTTGTATGTTGTTGTATGTTGACTTCCTTGTCTGTGTGACTCAGTCTGAGCAAACGACCGGACTTGTCTTTGTGACTATGAGAAAAAACGTATGTAGGTTACAACCCAGGCTACTGGATCAGAGATTTTGACGAGAGCTCTGCGATGCTTTGGCGGTGCGGCTAATCCGCTGCGACCTTGTCCGGGTCTGCCAGCTCGTCGTCGCTGTCTACACTTCGCCCTTGCCACTCGCAAGCGGATGCGATACTGCGTCGACTCGAGGTACTCGCGCACCAGCTCCTGCTGCAGCCCCAGCTCCTCCTCGACGCGCTTCTGCTTGAACGTCTTGCGCGGCGGCCTCTCGACGGCAGGCGGCCCTTCGCCCTCGAGTTTGCAATCGTCGGTCGCGCGGAGCATGAAGTCATTGGGCCTGTAGGTGCCGCGCAGGAAGAAGTCGTTCGAGTACTCGGAACCCATGTACCCTTTGAGGCCGGGCGGCGCCATCCGGTGGATCGTGCGCTTGTCGCAGCGCTCCTCCTCGGGCACCGTCTTCTTCTTCGCCATCATGTCCTCGAGGTAGTAGTCCTTGGAGCGCACGAGGCGATAATCGGTGCCATCAGGCAGGTGGTAGTGCTTTTTCGTACCCGTGTCGTACTCAATCCCGTGCTCTTCGCTCCGCCAGCCAGGGATGTACTTCTTGGACGAGTTCTTAATCTCGGCTGCGGGCATGGGCGTGCCGTGGAAGCGGCCGGCGGGTAGCGTGCCGCCGATGCCCCACGTTAAGCTCTCCTTGCTCGGAGGGCCTAAGGCCTTGCCGGGCCGTGCCGGCGCGAGCGGCAGCGCAAACGTCTCGTAGAATTTCTCAGCCTGCCGGCCACCAAAGGTTCTCAGCTGCGGCTTCGCCGGCGTCGACATCGTATTTGGTCTGGTAGAAGGCTTCCCAGCCGCCCTGCAGCTGACCCTCCGAGTCCTTCTCATTATGCGCTCGGACCGGCGGGCGGTAATGGGCACCCACCTCGCCCATGGGGAAGCGGGACGAACCAGAGAGGGAAGCCCAACGCGCAACTGCTGTGAATTGGCTGTGAACTGCTCTGTGAATTGGCTGCTCACACTGCGTCGGCTTGTCTCCGCGACTAAGGCTTGTCTCTCGTGTGCGTGCGCTTGTGCTTCGTGAGGCTGCCCGACTCCGTGAAGTACTTGTCGCAGCCCTCGTAGTCGCAGTGTCGCACGCGTACGGCTTGTGCCTTGTCTCCGCGTGAGCCGTGTGCGTGTTAGTGTGCGTGCGCTTGTGCTTCGTGAGGCTGCCCGAATTCTTGAAGCACTTGTTGCAGCCCTCGTAGTCGCACGCGTGCGGACGTCTCAAACCTCTCCCTCCTTTCACCGCACGTGAACAACTGTGCGAGGTCGCACCTCGTCTCGCAAATTCGTGTCTAAACCTGTCTTCTGTCCGACAAAGTTTGTACTCAGTTTCACAAATGTCGCGGTATCGTGAGGTCGCACCGATGCAAGTACACGGACATACAGTTTGAAACCCACGCAACATCACGCCCTCATCCGCAAGCTCACCCTATGCGAGCGGATTCATGGCAGTGAGTCTCTAAACCATGTCAGATTCTCAGATACGAGGTACACGTGTGCACCAACCCCTCAGCTCAGCACGACGGCCGGTCGAGGGCCGAGCCGGGCACGCTCGAGCACGCTCGGTGCTCCTTTCGGGCACGCGAGGTGCGGGAACGCGGTTCAAAACCACCCCCCCTAACGGATAGCAGCGGCCAAGCGCACGCGTGCGGGAACGCGGTTGAAAACCACCCCCCCTAACGGATAGCAGCGGCCAAGCGCAACGATGGTATTATTACTGCCAAGCGTAATAAGACCAATTTATGCCATCATCGCTGTAGAGTGCGGGGACTGTGATCGTGTTGCCTACCATGACAAACCTCCCATTGTTAAATGTGATTCCATTCCACTTGGTTTGGTAGTATTTGTTGGTGTTTCCAGCTGCTCGAAGAGTCCAAGTGACACCGTCTGGGCTGGTTAAGAGCTGCTGGACACTGCTGCTACCATCGGCATCATTGATTGCGACAAACATGCCTGCTCCATAAGCTACCCCTCTCCACAACAGGCTGTCAACACCGGAAGGAAGAGTTGGTGCTGCCCATGTGATGCCATCGGCACTCGTCCTAACACGGTTAGCTCCTGAATAGGCAACAGCAACAAAGATCGCTGTAGCGCCCGTCGGGGTTCCATGACAAACTGCTGTCCATTCCTGTGAAGCAATTGTTGACCCTGCCGTCCATGTCACGCCGTCGTCTGTACTGTATGCGGAGAACGCCGCGGTGGCTACTCTTGCGATCGCAACGAACCTTCCTGCGCCATATGCCACCGCGGTCCATGTAGATGATGGAACGACCAAGTTTTGTCCGGGCACATGCGTCCACGAGATGCCATCCGAACTCCTTGCCGCTATGCCACTAGACACCGCAACGAATACGCCATTTCCATACGCAAGGCCGAACCAGTCGGCAGCAGGTGAAGGCAGTGTTATCGACGTCCAATTGGCGCCGTCGACGCTATACGCTCCCTTGGTTCCTGGGTTCGCTTGTCCATTCAAAGACACAAACTTTCCACCTCCGTAAGCGATCGTACGCGAATCACCGACATTGTTGGAACCCATACGCGTAGTCCATGTCGCACCATTATCACTGCTGCTCATGAGCTGCGGGGTGGTAACACCGACGGCAACGAACGTACCACCCCCGCCTGCGACTGCGAGCATATTGGCCTGTTTATATATCACAGGATTAGGCGGAGGCGGCGAGGGTGAAGGCGGCGGCGGCGAGGGTGAAGGCGGAGGCGATGTCGGAGGCGGCGGTTGAGCAGGCGGAGAAGGTGGTGCACTGAGCGCCTCACCGAGACCCCCAGCGACGGCACGACGGAGACCCACACCGAGACCTACTCCGAGACCAACTGCAAGAGAGATGATCAGACAGCAAAGCCAGGCTAGAAGACGCCGGCGTCTTTTCTGATCGTCTGCAGACTTATCTTCGGCGGCTTGCATTGCGGGGACGACTTGGACGGCTTTCATATCTGTACGCCTTTGTTTGCGATGTATACCCAGTCTGACGTGCGGGCGCGATGATGTCGACGAGCGACGACGCGGGAGTGGCGACGCGCGTTGGAAAACGGATGCGAGGCGCGGCTTACCGGCTTTCCTTACTACCATACTCGGAAATAAATTAAGTCTCAACCACTTGTAGTGACGAATTTCCGGTTTGGCACTCAAAAGTACTATCAAAAGCTATCTTTGAGATGAAGAGATGATGTGCCAGCGTTGATGTATGAGCAGTTTGCCCGCGAGCAGGTGGACCCGACCCCAAGGACTCCTATAAAAGTCTCCATCCCGGGATCCCGGCCACACGCGACACGGCCAAGGCCCAAGGTAGCGTAGCGCCGAGCAGGGCACCGCACCGAGCCCGGGCGAGCGCGCCGACCCCCGGCCGCCCGGCCCGGCCGATTAGAAACTCGAACCCAAAGCACGGACCCGACCGGGGATTACATTCAATACTGAGGAAGTGAGCGATGGATACCCCCGCTAATACCCCCCGCACACATTTTAGCACACATCGTCACATAGGTCAAGAGTAAGGGGACCCTGGAGGCAACGGCTCCTGCACCGCTGGCCGTTGACCCGTTTTTCTCGTTTGTCGAGCCGTTGGTTACCGTACACACCGTCGATCGTGACTCTGACAGCGGCCGCGCCTAGCGTCGTTCTCGATGCCAGCTGAGTATAAGCATGATCCATGAACGGGGGGAGGCTGTTGGTTCTTGTGGTGTGTGACTCTGATGTCTGATCTCCAATGACGTTCGGGCTTTAATCGAATCGATCGAGGCTTCAGACGCCGATTCGGAGAACGGAAGGAGCCAGCAGCAAGCAGGAGGCGCCAAGGACCCCAACCCCAGCACTCGCACCAAACTTCTGGCTGACGGCGAGCCCAATTATTGGCCCGAGGATGAAGCCGAGAGAATCAGCCATGTCAGACAGCGCAAATGCCATACCGTACCCCCCTAGCTTGTGCCGATCCACCAGATCAGCGAGCAGTGCCTGCCCCGCTGCGTTTGCAAACGCACAGCCAGTGCCGATCAAACAACAGCAGACGAGGACAGCGCCAAGGCCGAACGAGCGCAGAGTGAGTACTACGGACGATAGCACCATAAGACAGAGTCCGACGCAGACCAGCCGAGACTTGGGCAACGTGTCGCTCAGATGACCTGCAAACGGTGTGGTGACGAGGTAGGCGACGGTGGCTGAGGAGAAGACGAGGCTGCGTGCGACCACGCCTAGACCAAACTCACGGTCCAGAAGGATCTGCGACAGGGGCTCCAGCTGCCAATGAGGGAGCGGCAGCACACACACAGCGCAAACACGACCCTCAGTGTGGAAGGCACCGGTACCGGGCCGAGTCTGCGTCAGCCGGAGGCTCGAATGGAGGGCTGTGCACGGGAGCTGTGAACGGCTCGTCGGGTTCGACCTGGAGCGGCTCCTACGAGTGCCACAACGCTGTTGACTGCCACCGAAGAGGCGGCGACGGCAAGGACCTCATGGTTGCGCAGGAGCGTGATGAGGGAGGCTGTGGCGCGGGAGGGCGGCGCGGGAGGGCTGCCCAAGTTTCCAAATTTGGATCGAAGTCCCGAGGGAGTCGGAGTCGGATGTGTCTCGGCAAAGCGCTTCAGGGCGATTTGCGCGATGGCGTTGACTGCGACGGTCAGTGCAGCCAGCCGGAAGGTGCGTCGTCTGCCCACCCAATGAAAGAGTATGCCTACGCTCAGAGGTCCGCGAAGGATTCGTGTTAGTGTTCGGGTTCGGGTTCAGGTTCGGGCGAAGGGTTCGGGTTCGCCTCTGAACCTCCAAGCAGAGGGCCACACAAGACCCCAATGGCTAAGCCAGAGTAAGCGAGCCCGATCGCCGTGCCGCGGATTGCGGCCGGGTGGGTCTCGGCGATGAGCGACATGCCGCCGCTCATCGTCGCTGCAGAGGCCGCGCCTTGACAGCACCGCGCGAAGATAAGCTGCCCAAATGTCGATGCCTCAGCGACTGCACGACGGGAGGGTTCGGGTTCGAGTTAGGGTTCGAGTCTGTCCAAATGTCGAAGCCTCAGCGAGTGCACGACGGGAGGTGCAGGTGGTGCAGGGGCTAGTGGGCTCCGGGCCAGCTCCTCACATGCGACAGTCGAGATTGCAAGGCCGACCGTTGACCAAATGAGGGCAGTGTGAGATGATCCGTGGGTCGTCAGCATGCCAGCGAGCGGCGCAAACGCGAGCTGACAAATGTCCTTGCTCGCAAAGAGGATACCCATCGCGACCTCGCTGTTCCGCTCGACGCCTAGCGGTGGAGGGCTCTTTAGCAGTTGTGGAATGATCGGGACGAGCATGGTGATGAGCATGAAGTCGTTGAAGAGTGCGACGCCCACGACGAGTACGGTGAGACGCTGCAGGATAGTCGTACCGGCCTCAGATTTCTGTGCGACGGCTGTACCAGGATGCTGCACCGCTTTCTTTGCACCACCTCGGAGGTGCCTGATGATCCCTCTCTCGTTCGCACGGACCAACCCGACATTGTCAGTTAGAAGATGGCGTTGGTTCAGCATCCGCTCATATCCTTCGACTGGAGCAGCGAGACCGATGATGAGCAAGACTATGTGCCAACGGATAGGGACGCCCTGTGGACGCATGTTGCCTCTAGATTACACGTCCTTGCGAAGCGAGAGGCAAGGCGAGCGTTCGGGGGAAGCGCGGCGTCGTGACCGATGCTGCGTTCATTGTGAATACACACCACACGTAAAAGCCTGCTTGCGTGCTTCACCCTCCAAGATTCCTGGTTTTTGTGGCGATAAATGCGAGCACCTTAACGCCGACGGCATTTCATCTGGGTCCGCACACACGCACCGGCATTCGCTTTGCGTCAGAGGAGCTCAAGCCATGCGACTGGACGCAGCTCTTTCCGTTCTCACGTTCAACGTGTTCGCGGGTCCACCAACTCCGACGCCCTTTGCGGCGCAGTTGGACGGCAGCGACCGCTTGCGGCATCAGGTCGCGCAGATTCGTGCCCTGAAGCCCGACATCATCTGCCTTCAAGAGGTGCAGACTGATGGCGTTCGTGAGTATTACACGGCGAAGCTGCAAGACACCTACGAGGCCTCGTTTGTTCTCACCGCCGACGAGTTTCGCTGCAAGGCGGGCCGCTTGATGCGAAAGGCGCTCGACCATATCGGGCCTCAAACGACACTCTCGGGATTCCTGCTCGGCCCAGTTCAGTCAGGACTCATGGTGCTACACCGCCGTGAAGTTCTCGAGCGCGCGTCGACCGTTAGCTCCTTCACATTCCGTGAGCAGTCGGGCGACCCCCTCAACTTTGTGCGCCCCCGTGGCGCCCTGTGCGTACCGCTGCGGCTGCGCTCGGACGGCAGCCCGCTGTGCGTCATCAACACACACGCCAACGCCGAGA
Organism: Chrysochromulina tobinii; assembly: GCA_001275005.1. Lineage (NCBI taxonomy): Eukaryota > Haptophyta > Prymnesiales > Chrysochromulinaceae > Chrysochromulina > Chrysochromulina tobinii. The sequence goes on along the minus strand of JWZX01002571.1, from coordinate 13,062 downwards.
GCGCGAGCTTCTTTGGCGCCGGTGCGCTCTTCGGTGGCCACGGAATGCCATCGGTGCCGAAGCCCTCGAGCCACCGCGCTCGGCAGCTTGAGGAGCTGTTTGAGCATGCGGAGCGCCTTGCGAAGGAAGGATCACGCCTCGTGGTGTGCGGCGACCTCAACTCGCCACCTGAGCTGGGCGAGATCCCAGCGCGCCCGTACGACTTCATCGATGCGACGGCCGTGGCATGCCAGCAGCAGCAACAGCAACACGAGCAGCAGCGCCAGCAGCGCCAGCAGATGCAGCAGATGCGGCCATTACCGCACGCATCGTGTCTGTACACGTGGGACGGGACACGCAATCCGCTCGTCGAGCATGGCTGGTTCTCAAAAGGCGAGGGCGAGCGCACGCAACTCGACTACATCTTCACCAGTGCGTCGAGTGGACTGCAGCCCGTGAGCGCGCGCCTCGTGCTCGACTGTGGGCCGCCGTGGCTCAGCGACCACTTTGGCGTCCTCGCCTCCCTGTGCGTCAAGCCATATGTGGCGCGGAAGTGGCAGCAGGTGCGCAAACGCCTGCAGGGCAGGACCTGGACGCTCGACGAGGATGGCGTCTGGGGGCTGTGAGCCTGTTATGAGCCTGTGGCGACTGAGCATCGACCACGAGGAGGAGAAGAGGAGAGCAGCACTTTCTCCTGCCGGCGGTGCGGTGCAGTTCAGCTCGCATTGATACGAGCGACCGACTGCACACATGTTGAGTTGTTGAGTATTTAAACGTCACGAGACGTGAACCTAGCGTTTTGGTAATAACACGTTGCGAGCTCGCTCGCGGGTTGTAGAGGCGCCGTCGAATCCTGGTGATGGTGTGTCTCGTTTCTGCACGCAGCTCGGCAGGTCGCAGCACCGTCGACGCGGCGGTCGATGCATCGTCTCCGGGAAACGGCGAAAGGTCTAAGGTGCATTGCCCCCCGTCGAGCGCCTTAGGCTTAGCCCCTTGGCGCTTGGCGCGGTGCTTCGTTTCTGCTGTGCGTGTGGTCCCGGCGATCGTTGTCATTGATGTGGATTGAGCAGCCGGCTATAGGCCGGGCTATTTAAATACGTATGATTATTGATTAAGCGTCCGGCGTAACGGCCGCACAAACAGAGCAGAGAGCTGTGCGAATTAACGAGGTATTCGATTCGACGATTGCCCCCCCGGCGGCGCGCCCACGCGCGCGCCGGCGTGTGGTGTGTGGTCGTGCGGTGTGCGTCTGCGTGTGCATTGAATTTGTGTACTCGTCGAGTTACCGGAGTACTCGATCCGCTCCGGTAGACCGGGCCGGGCGGTCGGCGCGCGCGGCCGGGCGGGGCCGGGTAGCTCGTCCGGTCCGCGCGGGGGACCGGCGGCTCCCGGCTGCGCGAATCACACGCAATCGCAAACGTGAGGCGCATTCGAGTCCGGTTCTTTGGCGACCCTCGCCGCCTCGCGCCACTCCACAGGACAGGCGCCACGATCACGTCATGCACGCTACACACACCGCACACACATCCGAACGATATAGTACCATATCCTCATGACATGTGACTCGCGCCTATTCGTCTACGCGGCGGGAAAGTCATCATTCTCGTCTCACTGCCGCAGGCTGATCGCAAGACCGTCCGTCAGCGATGGAGCGCGTGCGGCTCCCCATTCGATTTCTCTCCCGCGCTCGCCGTACCGCTGCGCTTTCCCGCAGGAGCTCCCCGCCCGAACATTGCCATCGGCGGCGTCGGCCAACGTCTGCTTGTGCACGTGTGTACGCCGTCGCAACCAAGGCGAGGCGCCCTACATTCTCCTCTCATCCTCTCACACGGGTCTCAAAACTTGAGGCCCGCAAATGGGTCCGCTGCTGGGGCAGCGGGGGCGGGGGCGGGGGCTGGGGCGGAAAACATGCCGGGAGCCATGCCGCTCGGAGGCATGCCGCCCATGCCCATGCCGCCCATCGGTGGCATGCCGCCCATGCCGCCCATCGGTGGCATACCGCCCATGCCGCCCATCGGTGGCATCCCGCCCATGCCGCCCATCGGTGGCATTCCGCCCATGCCGCCCATCGGTGGCATGCCACCCATCGGAGGCATGCCGCCCATGCTACCGCCCATCGGCATGGGCGGCGGCATCGGAGCGCCGCCCATCGCGAGCCCTGAGCCGCCGCCCATCGCCGCCATGCCCATCGGCTTGGGCTTGGCGGGCGCGGGCGCGGGCGGCGCGCTGAGGTTGAGTGAGTTCTCTAGCAGGGCATCCATCGCCGATTTGGGCGGTGCAGGCGCGGGCGCGGAGCCGAAGTCGCCAAAGGCGTCATCGCCGCCAAAGGCCAGGGGCTGGGTCGCTGGCGGCACCGCCGCCCCAAAGATGTCGCCACCACCACCCATAGCCATCGGCGCAGCGGGAGCTCCGAAGATGTCGGCGAGTCCGGCTGCGGCGGGCGGTGCACCGAAGGCCTTGGGGGCGGCGGGGAGCGCGGGCGTGGGGAGCGCGCCAAGCGACACGCCGCTGCCACTGCGGGCTTTCTTCTCACTATCATCGCGGTCGCGTCCCTTGATCGAGATCTTGCCAATGTTGCCCGACAGGTTAGTGATGAGGCTCGGTGCGGCCGGCTCGGGCGTATCGTCGAAGGCGAATGCTGCCACGGGCGCGGGAGCGGGCGCCGGCGCGGGCGCATCGAAGGCGAAGAGGTCGACGGCGGGTGCGGGCGCGGGTGCGGGCGCGGGCGAAGCACCAAAGGCAGCGCCGAAGCCGTCGTCGTCGCCGAACTGGGCATCGAACTTCGAGCTCGGCTGCTTCTTGGGCTTGCGAGTCTCCGAGGTCTCCGACCCGTCGGTGAACTCGGACTGCGCGGCCGTGCGCTTCTCCTGCAAACGCGAGCCGTCCTCGAGCAACCCGATGATGTCCTTGGCCTTTTCGCGCACCTTGCCCACGTTCGCTTCGTCCGAATGACTAAACGTCATGAGCGCCTTGATGTCCGTCTTCATATCGACAGTCTCCTCGAGGGCACGGTCGGGGCCGTGCAGCAGCACCGCCTCGAGCACCATCAGCGTCTTGAGCACGATGATGGGCCGTTGGTTGGAGCGAAGCACCGTCTGCCAGATCTGCGAGGTGATGATGCGATAGTCGTCATCGCGATGGGTCGCGCGCCCCAGCTCGTACAGCAGGCTGGTCGAGGGCAGCCCGGGCTCAGGGCTCGTCGCGTCCGAGAGCTTCTTATCCAGGTCCGAAGACGGAAAGAGCGTGTTCATCGAGGCGATCTGCTTGTTGGCCGCCTGCGAGCGAGACGTGGTCGCAGATCAGGTCGGGCTGGAGGGGGCGTCTCCTTTTGACAGGGGAGGGGGAGTGCACTGGGGGGAGGGCGGCGCGGGGGAGGCGAAGGCGCCAAACGTACCGCGGCGTAGTCGGAGACAGTGGAGAAGAGGCCGGTCGCCATTGATGTGAGCGACTTCTCGAGCGATTCTGCTGGGGCAGCCGACTTTTTGCCGCGCTCGGCCGAGAACTTGAAGTCGTCATCGCTCCAGCCTTTCTTCTCCGGCGCCTTCTCCTCAGCCTTGGCCTCCACCCCCATGTCGGAGGCGGAGACGCCCGTGTACCGGTTGCGCGCCTGGCGCGCCTTTTCGCGCTCCGCGTTGAGCACCTCCTCGTTGCCGAGCAGCTCGATGATCTGCTTGGCCTTCTCGCGCACGTTGACACCGCAGTCCTTGCCTTCGGCGTCGACGAACTCAAACTTGAGCTTTGCCTTGATCTCTGAAAGGTGGTCGCGGCAATCCTCAATGACGCGGTCCGAGCCGTTCCGAACCATGTGATCGATCATGTTGAGCGTCTTGTACACGACGCGCCAGAGCGACCCAGAGAGCTGCAGATTCTTCCAGGCGAACGACATGATCGTCTTAAAGTCCTCGTACGAAAAGGTGGCGCGCGAGATCTCAGTGAGCATGGTTCCCGACGCGCCCCACGGCTCGTTGCTGGTCGCCTCGGTCAGCTTTTTCTCGAGCTCCGTGCCGGCCACCAGCGTGGTTGCCGTCAATGCGACGTTCTTAGCGTATGACGCGTAGTCGGAGAGGGACGAGAGTGAGAGGTTCATATGCACCGACTTTTTGCGGGCGCTTCTCCAAGAGCCACCTGCGTGGGAGGGGGCACAGTGCTGGCGGGGTCAGTGTCGAGGCGGCGCGCGTTGCCGTGCCGCGCGCGAACTAAGGCGTATGTACTGACGTCGGGCGCCAGCGGTGCGGCTTGGGCTCTCTCCGCTAGGTGCTTGGTGTGGGGAATCGGCGGTTAAATTTGTGGTGTGTGAGCTGACGAAGTGGCGTTAGGAGAATTGCCTCTCTCGAACCTGTCGTCGCGCTTCTGCAACGACGGCGAACTTCGTGTTCGTGTCGGGGTGTTCGTGATGCGGCGACATGGCGTCTTGAGAGTAGTCTCCTCATCCGCGAGGCGCTGTGCCCTGCGGCCGCTTTCTTCCGCCGCTGGATCTTCGCCCTCGTCCTCTTCTGCCGCCGCTGCCTCGCGCCCAGACGATGCGCTTCCGCCTTCGCTGCACCCTTCGTGGGCACCGCCTGTTGCTCCGACACTGGCGGAGCGCAGCCCGCTTGCATGGACATCGATCTACATGGAGCTGTCCAAGAGCCGGCTGAGCGCGCTAGTCGTCGGTTCGACCGCAGCAGGTCACCTCATGTCGAGCGGGCCGCTCGACTTGACGAGCCTCGCGTCAGCGCTTGGTGGGACCTTCCTGCTCGCCGGCTCAGCCAACAGCTTCAACCAGATCATCGAGACGCGGAACGACGCGGCGATGAACCGGACGCATAAGCGGCCGCTGCCATCGGGCCGCATCAGCCGGCCGCACGCGATCGGTTGGGCGAGCGCCTCGGGCGCCGCCGGCCTTGCGACGCTCGCGCTTGGCACCAACTGCATGACCACAGCTCTTGGCGCTGCGACGCTCGGGCTGTACACGCTGGCGTACACGCCGATGAAGCAGCGCACGCCACTCAACACGTGGGTGGGCGCCGTCGTCGGTGCCATCCCACCTGTGATGGGTTGGACAGCGGCGGGCGGCGGGCTCCTCACGCTCGAGGCGGCCGTACTCGGCAGCAGCCTCTTCCTATGGCAGATGCCCCACTTCTTCGCGCTGTCGTGGATGTACCGGAGCGACTACGCGCAGGGCGGATACCAGATGGTCCCCCTGCATGATCCGACGGGCGCGCGCACCTCGCAGCTCTGCCTCGAGTACTCGCTCTACCTCGCCGCGCTGCCGCCCCTGTGCTGGGCGACTGGGCTCACCTCGTGCATGTTCGCCATCGATTCGATCGGCTTCAACGGCATGCTGCTGTTCGCCGCGTGGCGCTTCTACTCGAACTCGTCGCGTGGGCAGGCGCACGCGCGCCGCCTCTTCCTCGCCTCCCTCGCCTACCTGCCCATCTTCTTTGGCTGCCTTCTCCTTCATCAGAAGCGTCTACCTGCGGAGATGGTCATCGACGAAGAGGCGAGATTGCCCGCGCCTGCCGAGTCGCTCGATCGACTCCTCGTCGACGAGTCGCTCACGCGGCTGCGCGAGCGAGGTCGCGAGCTGTGCATCCACGAGCACGTCGTCACGGGCGGCGGCAACAGTACCGACCCCGCGCGCTGCCCGATGCCGCTCAGTGCCGAGAGTAGCACGGGCGTCCGGGCAGAGACTGCTGGCACAAGCAGCATGGGAGGTAGCGCGGGCCGTTGTCCGGTCGTTGTGGCGGAGCACGTGGCAGAGACGGTCGTGCAGCAGGCGGCGCAGCAAGCGACGCAGCAGCAGCAGCGTGCCACGTGACACAGTTGGGCCGGGGCGAGAGTCGTTTCGCACGTGCTGGCATCATGTGGGACGCTCATCCGACCGTTAGACCTCTAATGACCTCTGATTGCCTCTGATTGCCTCCCGCATCATGTGAGACGGATGTCGTCGCCATCCATACGGGTTCGTCAACGGGTTCGTCGCCATACGCGGGTCAAAGAATGCTCTGAGACCACTCCCGTGAACGGCTGGTCGCTCTGGTCTATGCGCCTTTGGGCCGGGCGGGGTGGATATCACGACGGGCAACATGCGGGCCCGTGCACGACGACCCGCGGGAGTCGCATGAAGCAGGCATCGAGCGGAGCTTCAAGGGTTCATCGAATCAAGGGCGGTGGTTCCTGAGTCTGCCCCTAACTGCTTCAAGGGCCACGTCAAGCGCGAAGCGGAGGTTCATCCTGGTTCGTACGACAACGCCGTGCGTACGCGTACCGTGCCTAAAAGCCGTGATCACCGCCGCCCGCGGCCCGCCCCCTCGCCCCTGCCCCCGTGCCAACCCTTTATGGTATGTACGGTGGTGAGCTATGGAGCCCCGTGCGTAGAGCCCCAGGGCGTGTATCTGTGTGTGCATAACATTGGGCGGCGGGCGGGGTGGCGGCGGGCGTTGTATACGCGTCGCAAGTAAATTTTATGCGCGGGCGCGCGAGACACCGGTCACCGCGCGACTTACCGGGCGTACGTGCCGCTGGAAATAAAACGCCGCACGCGCGGGCACGTGGCACCCGCCGGGGTCGTCGAGGTCGCGTCGCCGTCGGGAGGCTTCCGCCCGAGCCCGCGCGAGCGACGACACCGCAGACCGCGGCCCTGGCGTAGGTTGCAGGGGAGCATCGAGGCCAGCTGCGGCGACCGCGACCGTTGGGGTCCGCACACGCGTCACGCAGGTCGAAATCACCACACCTGTGTGGCAGGTGTCCACCCATTAATTGCCCACTCGCGATCTTTGCGTCGCAACCCTCGACGTCGCAGTTGAGATGCGTCTCAGCGGCGCCACGCGGCTGCTCCACTAAAGTAGCGTGCACTTCGGCCGAATGCATGTGCGCGCGCTCTCAGTAGAGGAGCTTCTTGCAGTTCCACGCGCCGCACAAGCACGGGAAGGTCTTTCCGGGTACGTCTTGGTAGCCGTAGTCGTACCCGAGCTCTTCGAGGGGCGGTATGTCGCGCAGCGCAAAGAAGGCGATGCGCGGCAGCCGCGAGTTGTGATCGCAGAAGACGCGCTGCTTGAAGCAGTTCGGGTCGCAGCTGTGGTTGAGGAACCGGCCCAGGTTCGAGAAGCGTGTCGCGTCGATGCACATGCGCACGACGTCACGACCATCACCCACCACATCCATCAGCCGACTCATGTGCTGGTTGTCGTAACGTATGCCGCGGCTCTCCGCCTCGTCATCCGAGATGTACTCGCCAATGTACTCGCAGATGAAGGCGCCCTTGGGGATGAAATCCGGGCTGCGCACCCCCCACCCTTTGACGAATTTCCCCTTGGCTTCCATGCAGCGGATGACCTCAAGCCGGTAAGTGGGCCCGCGCTGCACCAGCCGGTTGCGGCACTCAAGGCCGCAGCCGCTCGCGAGCGAGCACTCGTACACGGAGTCGACCGTGTGCGGCGGGTGCAGGAAGCGCCCCTCGCCGTTGTACGCCATCACCACCGACTGATCGTCGTGAGTCTGGCTCTGCTGCTCGATGTACGGGCACAGCCACGTGTCGCGCATCGGCCCGCCGAGCAACAACCTCAGGCCCTCGTTCACGACGCACTCGGTCACATACCTGCGCACAAGCAGCGGCAGAGTATGCAGGTGCTCGATACGGCGATGGAGGGACGAGCGCACAAGCAGCAGCAGCAGCAGCAGCCACACCACGGCAGCCACATGCAAGTGCTCACTACGGCGCCCAGCAGCAGCAGCCACACCACGGCAGCCACATGCAAGTGCTCACTACGGCGCCCATCAGCAGCAGCCACACCACCACGGCAGCCACATGCAGGTGCGGACACTGGCCGAGCAGCGGGTGCGCAGCGGCCGAGTAGCGGGTGGAGCCTACGTGAAGTCCATGCCGGACGTGTCGTCGTCGGCACCGTTGAAGACCGGAATCGGAATGGGTTCACCCCCTTTGGACAAGTCGACATGCAGCACCTTCTCGCCTTTCAGCGCGCGCGACACCACCGCCTGCCTCACGCAATCGGAAGGCAGCTGCTGCTGAACCTCCACCACAAGCACGTGCTCCTTGCGCGGGAAGAGCGGGTACACGAGCTTGTGGTTCTGCGTGGACGGGAGCGGCACGAGCTCCGCCTTGAGCTCCGCCTCGCCATTGCCGCTGCCGTCCCCGCTGCTGCCGCTGCTGCCGCTGCCGCTGGCCTCGTCAAAAGTGCCGCGGCTGAGCGCGAGCACCTCGTCCTGCTTGAGGCGAAACCCGAGCTCCGCCTGCAGCTTCTGACGAAGCTCCCGCAGCGTCGTATGGGGCTCCACGTGGAGCATGCCCACGACGGCGCCCAAGTGGAGCGAACCCACGACGGCGCCCACGTGGAGTGAGCCCACGGCCGAGTCGGGCGTGGGTGGCCCGCTGAAGACGAGCAGCTCCTGCGTGGATGGAGTACCGGTAGCCACAGGGGCAGTGGCGTGAGACAGGGGCAGTGGCGTGAGACAGGGGCAATGGCGTGCGAGCGTGTGGGTGCCGCCTCTAGTCAATCAGGGGGCCGAGGCACCGCGCGCCGGCGCAGGGCTTCTTCGAGCAGCCGTTGGCGCCCTTGAGCGGTTGCCGCAGGCACCTGGTAGTGGTGTAGAGCCTGCGGGTTGGCGAGGAAAGTGTCCGCGTACACGCCCGCGTACTCAGGGTACAGGCGCTGCTGCTTCTTAAACTGCTCGTATTTGGCCGACTTCTCCTCGATGCGTGAGCGCTTCGCACCGGTGCGCTCGAGGTCCTGGACGAGCTCCTTGGCTAGATGCATCTCGGCCGCGTCCGGCTTCTCGAGCTCCATCTCTCCCTCCTCCTCCTCGCCGGTCTCGCCCTCCTCGCCCTCCTCCTCGCCCACCTCCTCGCCCACGACCTCCTCGTCGTGCGCATCGTCCTTGGGCAGCGCTTCGAGTATCGCCACGATGCAAGCACTCCTCGCCTCCGAGTCGACACAGCCCTCCGCCATCTTGAGTGCGTCCGCACGCATCGAGGCTGCCGCCCAGAGCCGAGGAGGTGACGAAGCCGAGGAGGTGACGGAACCCGAGGAGGTGACGGAACACGAGGAGACACACACACGCGTCACGGTCAGCGCACACGAAACAAGGCGAGAGGAGTCATGGCCGTCAGTCATGGCCGACGGGCTGAGGCGCTGCGTCTGGGCCGAGGCGGCCGGTGGGAGTGGTCCGTGGGCGGGTCCGTGGGCGGGGCCACACCTTCAGTGACGTATCGAAACTTGGACACACGCTCTTTGAAAAGCTTGAGGTTGAGCTTCTCATCCGCATCGTCCACGGGCCTCGCCTCCCTGAGAAGCACCCCAGCAGGCGACGAGAGCAGCCGTCGCAAGCCCTCCTGCCGTTGCTCGACCACCTTGAAAGCGCGCCACCGGATGTGGTCCTCCATCTCGCGCAGCAGCTCGAGCACCTGGCTCGAGCGCGTCTCGCAGAGGAGCTCCTCGAGCCACTCGGCGTGCACCTCCGAGCGCCAGCTGGGCAGTAGCGCGGGCTCCACCAGCGCCTGTTCGAGTAGGCTCAATTGCTTGGCGACCTCATTCGCCACCTCACACTCCTTGACGCGCCGCGCCCATGCCGCCCGACGGGTACCCCAGCTGGGCACTACGGCGTTCCAAGGGATATAGTCCTCGAGCTCCGTCAAGTCCTGCTTCAACTGGCTCAGCGCGCCCGCCTCGGCCTTGCTCAGCTTCGACACCGGCTTTGGCTTCGGCTCCGCCTTCGCCGCCTTGACATCATTGGTGCTGCTCTTGGAGCCCGCCTCCAGCGCCCGGCCCTGCGTGCGCTTGAGCCACTCTGCCACCTTGGTATCCCACGACGACTGCGTCTTGGAATTGATCCAGTGTGTGAGCTCCGAGGTCGACATGCCAATGCCCGAACACACGGCGTCCTGGCGGATGTCACCGTGCTGGAGCGCAATGCCGATCGCCTGCTTCATCGCCATGACCGCGTTGAAGATCTTGCTCTCCTCGCTGCCTGACACGAACGTCTGGTTGCTCCGCGTGCTCATGGCGACCCAGAGGCTAACCAGCCAAGTGCTCTCTTCTCGCGACACCGCTCGCGCGTGGAGGCGACGCCGCAAAGTTTTCCTTCGATGAGCGCGCTCTCGGGCACATTTTAGAGCAACGCCCGTGAGCTCCTTTCGCAAGAGAAGCCCAAGACGCGAACGACCACACAGACCCTCACTACTACTCCGATCGTAGACCCCAGGCGTGGGATAAGCCTCAACGCGCCCTGAGACGGCGCGCCGCCATAGCGTGTTCGACCCCGACGTAGCGAGAAGTGTACACATGCTGTGGTTGCCTGTTGCGCTTACGAGGACGCCTGCTTCTTCTTCGTGAGGTTGACCGACTCACGCTTGAGCACATGCAGCAGCGTTTGCGACGACTCCATGATTTTGCAGTAGGCCGCCTCCGTCTCCTGGATCGTCTTGTCGTACTCGTTGCGCGACGAAATCTTGCGCGCGAGGTTGTCGTTGATGCGCGCCAGCCGCTCGGTCAGGATCCGCAGGTCATTCTGGATCTTGGCTGCGCGCAGGCAAGGACGACGGCAGAACACGAGCTGAGCCAGAGGCAGTGCGCAGATGCGCTGAAGCGGTGCACGCCGCTCCTGCGATGCTGCGATGCAGCACGCGATCACTCACGCCCAGCCGGCAGCGCAGCGCGGTGGGCTGCGCACCCTTCTCCTCCTCGTCCCTCGCAATCGACCGGTTAACCTCCTCGCGCTTCTCGCGCAGGTCCTCAATGCCTGCCAGGTGAGAGTTAACGGTGAGACAACAAAACCTCCCGACGGGAGCGTGCCGCGCGCCAGATGATCAGCGGCATCCACGGCAGCCTGAAGCGGGCCAGCGCTCGCTGCGCCGCCTGGCAGGGCCTGGCTGGCTCTCACATTTCACGAGCTCATTGTTGTAGTTCTGCAGCGTCGCTCCCTGCTGCGCCATGGCTGACGAGCTCGAAACAGCACCTGCACACAGTGGCGGGGCACCTGTCAGCAGTGCAAGACCCAGATGCTGTGCCGGGCGCGTGCAAGTTGGCTGTGAGGACCGGGATCAGCGGGAAGGTGGGCAGTTCCGTACAGTTCCGCACAAAGAAGACGTCAAGAGCGAACGTTACTTCGCGCTCGACACGGCGCTTCGTCCCGCCGTAACACCGCCAGTCCTCGACCCTCTGATAAGTAATACATGTAACTTGGCTGTCCATTCCCACCACGCAGAAACTAGTCAGAAACGCTTCAAACACTCTTTCCGAGCGCTCGGGGTCCGCACCTGCCGGATGCCGGCCCGCTGGGTCGAACCCATCCTCGGCGGTTGGCACCAAACCAAGTGCAAGGCGCGAAAGGACCTCGAAGAGTACTGCTTCATCGATGTGGATCGATTGGGCATTCCCACCCTGCAGGCCACTTCGCGCATGCTAGAAATGACTCACTTGGGCTTGCGCGCCGCCCCGCTCCCTGCTCACGTATGCTTCAAGTGCTCGCACGGCGTTGCAAACCATATGATCGCTGCCACGGTGATGCCCACGTTCCCTACCAGCGACCCGAGCGACAAGCGGCTGCGTAATCCCGACCGCCTGCGAGCGGGCGAGATGCTGGTCAAGGCCCTCGCTCGCCACATTCGGTCAAATGCACGGCTCACGACCCTCGAGGTGCTGGCCTCACCGCTCCGACTCTTCGATTGGCAGCACATCGTCGCAGGGCTGCGCCACAATGGCTGCCCGCTGCGCCATTTGAGCCTCGCGGGTTCGGCACTGGGCGACGCAGGTCTCCACATGCTGGCGCCCGCGCTCCTGCACATGCCCACACTGGTGACGCTGAACCTGAACAGCTGCGGACTGAGCACGGCATCCGCCCCAGTGCTCGTGAGCGTGCTGCAGTCCTCCAACCTGCGCCAGAACAAAGGCCGGCTGTTGAGCCTCAACCGCGACTTTGCCGCGGGGCTCTGCGGAGGCCGGTCCGCTGGCTGGCCCGGTGAGCTGCCCGCGCCGACGCTCAACCGGAGCGTGTTCGACGAGATGCCCGACGTTGTCGGGCTCACGTCCGTCGGGCTCGCGGGCAACTCGCTCGGCGAGGCGGGTGCGCACGAGCTCGCCGCCCATCTGGCTCAGGACGACTGGCTCCAGGAGCTTGACCTGCGACGCAACGGCATAGGGGCGCTTGGCCTCGAAGCGCTGCGGTCCGTCGCGGCGGATCGCGTGACTGCGGAGAGGGACAAGTACCAGCGGCTGCCGCCGCTCAAACTCAGGCTCGAGGGAAATGCGGAAGAGCTCACGGCCGCGACGGAGAGGCTCGCCGCTGAGGCCACCGCCGAGGCCGCAGCCCGCAGCGCGCAGCGCGCGCAGAAGGCGTCGCGGCCCGAGCCCCGGCCGCGAGCGAGCACATCAGTGCAAGCCGACGAGCGGATGCGCGACGCGCTCCGCTCAGGCGAAGCTCAGGTGCGAGCACTCTCCGCCCGCCACCGCGCGGCCGTCCAGAGCTCTGCGAAGGTCGCGCTATTGGCGGCTGGAGTGCGCGCAGCAGCGAACCTCGACTCCGCGCCCATGACGCGGAGCGACTGGGCAGAGATCGTCGAGGCGAGCGGCGGCGCGGCACCTCTCCTCGATGCGATGGAGCACCTCATCGGCGCAGCCCTTCGCAAGATCACCGATGCCGCTCAACTCGAGGTCCGTGCGGAAGCGGTCGCTGCCGGATGAGCGCCGACCCGCCGAGGAGCTCCGCGGCGGGGGCGCATTCCGCATTCGCGCGAGAGGGCCTAGTATACTTCATTCAAAGCCATTCACATAGTGAAGCCCAAGCTTTGGAACGCACTTTTTGTGGGCTTCGACCCTGCGACTTTCAAACCGAACCCCATTGTCCTCGTAACCACGTCGGCGAGCCAAAGGTACGCCCCAAATCTTCCCGGGGGCTTCATCAATCAGATAAGGGACTTTCCAACCATGTCCTATTACTACAGAGAAGGATGGAGAGCTGGGAGAGGACCACCTGAATAGGTCCGGGCTGGTGTCACTCTAGATGATCCGATATGAAAAGCGCCCAACACGGCGCGTCACGACTCTCCAGTATGGGGTCGGGTCGGAGGGGGTCGGGTCGGGGGATAGG
>JWZX01002570.1:0-16801 GCA_001275005.1 Chrysochromulina tobinii | reverse complement strand
CGGCCGTCTCCGAGGCTCAGCTGGCGGCGGCCGCGGAGCACGAGGCAGCCATCCAAGCACTCCGGTCGCGGCTTGAGGCGGAGCACGACGCAGCCATCCAAGCACTCTGTACGCGTTTAGAGACGCAGCACGCAGCGGCGCTGGCGGCCGCCGAGCTAGACGGTGAAAGTGCATATGAGAATGCGTTGCAGGCGGTGCGCGAAGCTGCTGCAGCCGCGCTGGAGGCGGCGCGAGCCGAGGCAGAGAGGCAGCTTGAGGCGGCTCGCGCCGAGCAGGCCGTGCAGATGAGCGCAGCGCGTGCTGAGCTGACAGAGGCGATTGAGCGTGTAACATCCGCGCACGCAGCCACGACGGCCGCTGCGGCCGCGGCGCAGGATGAGGCGAACGAGCGCCTACGAGAAGCGCTAGCGGCGGCGCAGGCGGCACAGGATGAGGCTGTGGCCGCGGCGAAGGCGGCGGCGCTATCGGAGCAGCAGAGGGCGCTGACGGCGGCCAGTGAAGCAGCCAAGCAAGCACAGGAGGCAGCAGTGGCGGCGGCCGTCTCCGAGGCTCAGCTGGCGGCGGCCGCGGAGCACGAGGCAGCCATCCAAGCACTCCGGTCGCGGCTTGAGGCGGAGCACGACGCAGCCATCCAAGCACTCTGTACGCGTTTAGAGACGCAGCACGCAGCGGCGCTGGCGGCCGCCGAGCTAGACGGTGAAAGTGCATATGAGAATGCGTTGCAGGCGGTGCGCGAAGCTGCTGCAGCCGCGCTGGAGGCGGCGCGAGCCGAGGCAGAGAGGCAGCTTGAGGCGGCTCGCGCCGAGCAGGCCGTGCAGATGAGCGCAGCGCGTGCTGAGCTGACAGAGGCGATTGAGCGTGTAACATCCGCGCAGGCAGCCGCGACGGCCGCAGAGGCGGAGTCGGAGGCGACCGCAGAGAGAGCGCAGGTGCAGATTCATGCGGCAGTGACAACAGCCAAGGCGGATGCAGCTGACGAGCTCAGGGCTGCAGTGGCGGCAGCCAAGGCACAGGCCGCCGTTGAGCTGAGCGCTGCGGTGGCGGCGGCCAGGGCGGAGGCAGAAGTGCAGGTGGCGGCTGAGCGTCATGAGACCGACGCGCGCGTGAGAAGGGCCGAGGATGTAGCGACCGCCGCCGCGATACAGAAAAGTGCTCTTCAGAATGCGACGTTGCAGGCGGCGCTTCAGGCTGCGGTGGCGGCAGCCAAGGCGGAGGCAGCTGACGAGCTCAGCGCTGCGATGGCGGCAGCCAAGGCGGAGGCAGCCATTGTGCTGAGCGCTGCCCTGGCGGCCAGAGCCGAGGCAGCTGACGAGCTCAGCGCTGCGATGGCGGCAGCCAAAACGATGACTTTGGAGCACGATACGGCAGTGGCGGCGATGAGGGCCGAGCATGCGGCAGCTATCCAGACGATGAGAACCGAGCATGCGGCAGCTATCCAGACGATGAGAACCGAGCATGCGGCAGCTATCCAGACGATGAGGGCCGAGCACGAGGGGGCGCTCGCGTCGAGGCTCGAGCAGGCGACCGAGCAGATGATGCAGCAGCGGCTAGCCTTGGAATCGGATTGGCTAGCAGAGCGCGAAGCTGCCTCCCAGCAGCATGATGCTGCGCTCGAAGAGGCAAGGGCGGCGTGGCAGGCGGAACGCGGCGCGTGGCGAGAGCAGCTTGATGAGCAGGCGCAGCAGCGGAACATCAGCCTCGAGGTGGCGACGGCAGAGGAGAGGCGCCTGTGCGACGAGCTACGCCAGCAGTACGAGAGTCTGCAGGCGTCGTTCGCGCAGCAGCTTGATGAGTTGCAGGCGTCGTCCGCGCAGGAGCATCACAGCGTCAAGCAGAAGACCGAGGAGCAGATGCGCAAGCTGCGTGAGGAGTGCAAGAGGCTCGAGGCGCAGCTGGGTGTCGCTCAATGCAATTCGGACGCAGCCACCGCGCAGGCGGTGGAGGCCGTCGCCCAGGCGAAGGCGGCTGCAGCCCAGGCAGAGGCGGCCAACTCAGAGGCGGAGGCGGCGCGGGCGGAGGCACAGGCAGCCAAGGCTGCTACTCAAGACAAAGTGTTGGAGCTCGTGAGAGAAGCAATGGCCGCTGCGCAGGCGGCGCAGGATGAGGCTGTGGCCGCGGCGAAGGCGGCGGCGCTATCGGAGCAGCAGAAGGCGCTGACGGCGGCCAGTGAGGCAGCCAAGCTAGCACAGGAGGCAGCAGTGGCGGCGGCCGTCTCCGAGGCTCAGCTGGCGGCGGCCGCGGAGCACGAGGCAGCCATCCAAGCACTCCGGTCGCGGCTTGAGGCGGAGCACGAGACAGCCATGCAAGCACTCCGGTCGCGGCTTGAGGCGGAGCACGAGACAGCCATGCAAGCACTCCGGTCGCGGCTTGAGGCGGATCACGCGGCGCTTGCGGCCGCCGAGCTAGGCGGTGAAAGTGCATATGAGAATGCGTTGCAGGCGGTGCGCGAAGCTGCTGCAGCCGCGCTGGAGGCGACGCGAGCCGAGGCAGAGAGGCAGCTTGAGGCGGAACTCGCCGAGCGCAGCGCTCAGCACGGCGCTCAGCTAGAGGCGGCCGTGGCGTCGGCGAAGGAGGCAATGCGACTGTCGTTGAGGGCCGAGTTGGCGGCGGCAGTTGACGAAGCAAGGCAGGCAGCAGGCGCGGAGAGGGAAGCCGCTTTATCATCGGCGAAGGCAGCGGCAGATGCGGAGCTGGAAGCGGCTCTAGCGTCGGCGAAGGTGGAGGCGCAGCAGACGGCAAGGGCTGAGCTGGAGGCAGCCGTCACGGCAGCAACCAAGCTGCAGGCCACGAAGCTGGTACAGCAGGCCACCAAGCTAGTACAGATGGCCACCAAGCTGGTAGAGATGGAGAGCGAGCTGCTAACGACTCGTGCGTCGGTCGACGCGGCGGAGGAACGTGCGGCTCAAGCTGGGGCCGCCGCCTGTGAGCAGCTGGCGGCACGTGTGGAGGCCGACGATAAGGCGCAGCGAGCGGCGGAGGCAGCCCAGCAAGCAGAAACCGCACGCCTTGAAATGCTAGAGGAGCTCAGCCGAGCACGTGCGCAAGCGGCAGCGGCAGAGGAGCGGGCTGCCCGTGCTGGCAATACGGCTGATTCAGTAGATACAGGGTGGATCATGACAGCGTGGACCCTCTAGTCGAAATCACTAGTCTAAAATCTACCTTAGAGGTAAACGTCGAAAATGCAAAATCATTTAAAATTTCCCGCCCGCGCACGTTGTTTAGCAAGATCGTATTCCGCCGCTACGGCTCAAAGGTAGCGAATTTACCGGCACCAACTGTACCGGCTCCCGGCTGCCCCCCCGATGTGTTTGAGTTCACTCCCCGGGGGGACACCGGAGACACACACCGGGAGCTTCAAGCTCACCATTGGTTCGCCCTTCCAAACCGCCCCCGTGCGGTTCCCGCCAAAGTTGATCAAAGTTGTATCCCGGCTCCCCCCGGTGTCTTTTTACCGGTAAAGTACTGGTTGATAGTTTCGCATGGCGATTATCGCGATGTGTGCCGAAACGGGGAGACGAGAGAGGAACAGAACCTGCGGGCAAAGCGGCCCGGCAGCGCGGGCCCCATGGAGGACCCAGCCGTGGGCTGGCTGGCTCGACGCTTGGGATTGATCGACACGGTCATCAAGCTTGTTGACAAGCTGTTGCAGCCCGAGCCGGAGGCGGCGCTGTGGGACCTGCGTGATGTCATTGGTGCAGCATTCGGCGATGATGGCCGTGCAGTTGGAGCTGCGTTTCGCGAGGCGGGTGGCATTGGCCAGCTCGTAAATATGCTAGTGTGGTGGAATAGGCTCACGCCATACACCCGTACAGCCGATGGCAAGTCGATTCCGAAAGCACAGGTTCCCAAGATGCGAGCGCTCCGTCAGCTTCTGCTCGAGGTGCTCGGCAACTTGTGCTCGGACGCCGTGGACACGGACTCGTTGGTAACGAAGCGGACGCTGCTCGAGGCGGGCGGGTCTGGGCCGCTCCTAGAATGCCTGCAGGACAAAGACGTCAACGTCGTGCGCTCGGCGATTGCCAACCTCCAAAACCTGGCGCATGACCCGGCTTGGTGCCAGGTCCTTGTTGCGGCAAGCACGCAGCGCCACCTCGAGCAGCTACTCAAGCACAAGGACGCGGCGATTGTGCGCTATGCGGCAGGCACGCTGCGCAACATGCAGGTTTCGAGCAAGTATGCCGGGCTACCTTCACCAAAGGTAAGTCGAAAGGCGCTCCAAACAATCGGGCTGCGCCAGCGAGACGCCTTCGTCCAGATGTTCCGCCAGAAGCGCGCAATCAAACTTATTAGTGCAGCCGCAAAAATGTACAAGGGCAGCAGGACCTTCCGGCAGCGAAAGCTGGAAGCAAAGAGGGCGGCGCTCGAAAAGGCTCTCGAGTCGCAGGTGGCGGCGGAGGCGAAGGCGGAGGCGAAGGCGGCGAAGGCGAAGGCGAAGGCTTACCTGCGCAGCCGAGGCAACATGCCAGAAGAGGAGATTGAGAGCATGGCGACCTCTGTGGTGGAGGCGCAGGCGGAGGCGAAGGCGGAGGAGGCGGAGGCGAAGGAGCTGCGACTGCGGCACATGGAACTTATAAGGAGGTTGGAAGAGGAGGCGGCGGCGGAGGCTATGGCGAAGGCGGATGAGGAGGCGGAGGCAAAGGCAGAGGCGGAGGCGAAGGCGAAGGCGAAGGCGGAGGCGAAGGCGGAGGCGATGGCAAAGGCGGTGGCGGCAGAGAAAGCGGAGGCGGAGGCCAAGGAAGCTTCAGACAGAGAGGCAAGCGAGCCTTTCTTTGCTGAGCTCGCACACTTTTTACGCTCGCCTGGCGTGAGCTCACCGGACGCGTATGACATTCTGGTTGCCGAGGACGTCAAGAGCGTGGGCGATCTTGCTCTACTGAGTGAAGCCGACCTGGCAGAGCTGGGCCTCCGCTTGGGGCCGCGCAAACGAATCAGAGCAGCATTAGCCTCGTCGCCCCCGCTGCCCATCTCGCTGGCCTTGCCTACCTTGACCTCAGCAGATTTGGAGAGCGAGGAGGTGAAATTGAGGGAGTACGCTGAGGCTGTCGGTGTTGGGTTGCCGCCTTCGCCTCGGCTGCCGCCTTCGCCTCGGGTTGCCTCGGCGTTGCGGCGGGCAGCCGAGTCCAACGCGGATGTTGACAAGGCTCCGGCGGAGGCGCAGGCGGCTGCGGAGGCGGCCGCCGCAGCCGAGGCTTCGGGAACCCCAATTTACAAAGACACCCTCGTGGCGGATATCGTCTTCAACGCGGTTGCCCAGGGGGGCGACTCCATCCCTCTGGCCGCAATGGGCGACTACCTGCGCAGCCGAGGCGATATGCCAGTAGAGATGATTCAGAGGATGGAGACTTTCTTGGACACCAACGACGACGGCAGCATTGACCTGGACGAGTGGCGACGCGGCTGGAAGCTCTTCGCACCTGCGGACGATGTCGCGGAGGAGCCGTCAGCAGTGGTGCCGGGACAGTATGAAATCACTGTGGCAAATAGCCTCTTCAACGCGGTCGCCCAAGGGGGCGACTCCTTTCCGCTGGAAGCGATGGGCGACTACCTGCGCAGCCGAGGCGACTTGCCCGAAGAGGCAATAGAGGGCATGGTGACCTCTGTGGACACCAACGGCAGTATTGATCGGGACGAGTGGCGGAGACGCTGGAAGCTCTTCGCACCCGCGGACGATACGCCGATTGAGCTGTCTCGGATTGCCGAATCGGCTGCTTCCGGGCGACGGCAGCTCGGGGTATCCACCAAGGTCCAGGCGTTCGGTATCTATTTAAGGTCAAATGCCCTTCAAGCGTCCGCGGCGAAGGAGGTTGTAGAGGTGGTCGTCAGCCATGTCACCGGTGAGCTCATCGGCGGAACCATCGACGAGGTGGCACGGATCATTGAGATCGAAGTGGTCATCGACGATGCCATCGACGAGGTGGTACGGATCGCCGAGATTACGGAGGTCATCGACGAAGTTATCAACGAGGTAGTGCGGGTCGCCGAATCGGCCGCTGCCGGACGGCTGCAGCTCGGGGTATCCACAAAGGTCAAGGCGTTTGGCATCCATCTAAAGTCGAAAGCCCTCGAGGCAGCGGCACTGCGGGCGGCCGAGGCAAACGAGGCTGCTGAGAAGGCGGCGGCGGAAGCGCAGGCGGCTGCTGAGACGGCCGCCGCAGCCGAGGCGGCACTCGCCTCTGCAGTCAACGAAATCCCACAATCTTATGACATCGTTGTTTCGGATAGCCTCTTCAACGCGGTTGCCCAGGGGGGCGACTCCATCCCTCTGGCTGCGATGGGCGACTACCTGCGCAGCCGAGGCGATATGCCAGTAGAGATGATTCAGAGGATGGAGACTTTCTTGGACACCAACGACGACGGCAGCATTGACCTGGACGAGTGGCGACGCGGCTGGAAGCTCTTCGCACCTGCCGACGATGTCGCGGAGGAGCCGCCAGCCACGGTGCCGGTTGAGTATAACACCACTGAGCCAGATAGCCTTTTTTTCGCGGTCGCCAAGATGAGCATCGAGACGGCCCAGGGGAACGCGGCACGCTTGATCGACCTGCAGGCGGATCTCAAGCAAGCGGTCGAGGTCGAGGACTATACCAAGGCGGCCGAGCTCATGCCGCAGATAAAGCAGCTCAAGGCTACCATCGAGGCGGCCGCGGCTGCCACCGACAAGGTAGGCAGCGCCGAGGCGGCCCAGAGAAACGCGATGCGCTTGACCGAGCTGCAGGCGGATCTCAAGCAAGCGGTGGAGGTCGAGGACTATGCCAATGTGGCCGAGCTCATGCCGAAGATCAAGCAGCTGAAGGCTACCATCAAGGCGGCCGCTGTGGCTACCGATAAAGAAAGCGACTCTATCCCGCTGGCTGAAATGGGCGCCTTTCTTCGCAGCCGAGGCGATTTGCCCGAAGAGAGAATAGAGAGCATCGTGACGTCCATGGATATCAACGGCAATGGCCGCATCGATCTCAAGGGGTGGCGGCGCGGCTGGAAGCTCTATGTTCTTAAGGACGGCATGGCAAAAGAAGTTGCAGAGGAAGTCATCAAGGAGGTCATCAGCAATGCCATTGATGAGGTAGCCCGTGTCGCCGAGATCGCCGAGGTCATCGACGAAGTCATCGGCGAGGCGGCGCAGGTCAATGAATCGGCCGCTGCTGGGCGGCTGCAGCTCATTTCTCTATTGTCCAAGGTGAAGACGTTTGGCAAAAGGCTCAAGTCAAAGGCCGAGGAGGCTGCTGCGGCACTACGGCGAGCAGCCGAGACCAAGGTGGCTGCTGAGGATGCGGCGGCGGAGGCGAAGGCAGCTGCAGAGGCGGCAACCGTAGCTGAAGCAGCGCTTGCCGCTGCTCGCTCGCAGCAGCTGATGCAGGAGCAGGAGCAGAAGCTGGTGCAGGAGCTGGTTCAGGAGCAGGTGCAGGAGCTGGTGCAGGAGCTGGTGCAGGAGCTGGTGCAGGAGCTGGTGCGGGAGCTGGTGCGGGAGCAGGAGCTGCAACGACGGGCGGCGGTGAAGAAGGTTGCAGAGGAAGTCATCAACGAGGTCATCGAAGAGGTGGCGCGGCTGGCCGATATTACCGAGGCCATCGATGAGAGGCCTGCGAAAGCGATAGCGAGGGCGATGGAGGCGGCGGTGGCGACATCGGAGGCAGCCACAGCGGTGGCGGCGAGGGCGTTGGCGACGATCTCACTTACGCGGGCACTCACGACGGTGATGGTGGCGAGGAACGAGCGCGCCGCACTTACGAAGGTGCTCGGCGAGTGGCGCGAGCAGGCAAAGTACGAGCGTGCCGTGCGCTTGGCGCTCGGGTCCTGGCATGCTCGTGGTACGCTGATCCGCGAGGTGCTCGCCACATCGCTCGACGAATGGCGCATGCGCGCGCACGAGGACCGCTGCTTTCGTGCCCTTGCTAGCGTGGCAGCGCGTCGTGGGATCAAGGTGCAACTGACGCGCCCGATCGAGCCGCTGCTTACGGAGCGCCGCTACGGCGCCCTTGAACGCGAGGCGCTGCGCCGTGGGTTCGAGGCTCAAAGGATGCGGCAGAGCAGGGCGCCCGCTGAGGGGCTGAACACGTGGCGGGGGCACGTGTTCGAGGACCGCGCGTTTGCGGCGCGCAAAAAGACCGTCTGGCGACACTTTAGCATGCGGCGGCAACACGAAGGATGGGACCTCTGGCTGGTATGGGTCGAGCGCCGGCGCGAGGCAGCAAAGTGGGCGACGCGTGCCTCTGAGCACTGGTGCGCAGTCGCGTGGATTAAGCCGCTGATGCCAGCGATGGCGTGGGAGAATGGCGTGTGGCGTGGGTTGGCCGCGTCGATGTGGGCGGCGTGGCGCGCGTGGGCAAGTGAACGGTCGCGTCTGCTCCGCCGCGGCAACGGCGGCCACAAGGGGGTAGCCCGGCTGCTCTCCACGGCAACGGAATACAAGCGCCGCCGGGTCGACGGTGCGATGCTGCATTCACTGCTTGAATATGCCTTGCTTGCGCAGAATGGGCGGCACGGCCACGCCCTCGACACGCGGGCAACCGAGTACGCGCTCTTCCTACCGCGGTTCAGAACGTTGTGCGTATGGCTGGCTTTCACGCACGAGTGCCATCGGTGTAAGCGTCACATTGCGATGGTTGTCGAGCATCTGCGGCTCGAGATCAAACGCTCGGTGAGGCGTGCGTTCCTCCGATGGGCCTTCGAAGGCCCGCGGCGGGCGCAGGCGTGGGCTGCCGAGACGCGTGAAAGACGGCCGGCTGGGCAGCCCGGGCGCCCAATGACACGTCCCCGGCGCGAGCTGCTGCAGGCGCTCAGCTCCACGCCGCGGCAGCTTGGTGCATCTAGCGAGCCGCGAAAGTTGGCTCACGTCCTCGCGCGGCTCGCACAGCTGGGTCGTCACTTAGAAGATGAAGCCACGGAAGCCCCCATTCAGCAAACAAACTCGCCGGCGTTGGGACCCGCGGTGGTGCACTGGCGAGAGGCCGAGCCCTCGATGGCCACAGGCTCGATCGATACAGCAGGCGCGCTGGGCGCGCTGGATGCAGCGGGCGTGGCTTGCGCAGCGGGCCCGACCGTTGCTGCGGGCGCTGCTCCAAGCCGAATAGGCCCAAGAACCCCAGGCGGCCCAATCAGCACAATATGCGAAAGAACCCCAGGCGGCCCAATCACCTCAGCACAATATGCGAACCTCTACGCAAAGGCAAGTACTTTGAGCCTTGAACGCCAATACGCGAGCCTTCCGACAGAGACGCTTCTCGAGGCTCGCGTCTTGGCGATTGAGGCGCGCCTCGATCGGGTGTACGACTCGGGGCCGTACCTCACGGGTCCTCCCGAACTTCTAAGGGCGTTTCATCGCACGCAGGGGCGGCGTCGCCGACAGGCTCGACTGCCGGGCCGACCACCCGCCGAGCCTGCGGCAGACGCTCTGCCTGCGCTGATCTCGCCTAGGTTTGTCAAGCCCCGGGCTCAGTACGGCGAGCTTCGGCCTCCAGGGCTGCTGCCTTCTGAAGGCCACGGACTGCCAGCAATGCTCTCGCCGAGATACGGCCAGCTCGGGCCTCAGGGGCAGCTGCCCACCGAGACCCTTGCGCCACGCCGGCGGGTGGGATTGACGGGCGCCGACGCTTTACCTCCGCTGGTGGCGGAGACGGTGGTAGAGCCCCTGGATAGCTTGCTCGCGGCGGCGGCGGCGCTGCAGACGCCCACGTTGCAGCAGGCATGGCGACAGCACGCGGCGGAGCCCTCGCCGCGCGCCAAGCCGAGCGCGCGCCTCGTCGATCCCGCCTTCAGAGCTACACCCATTGAGCCCTGGAAAGGGCCGACTTCAGGTCATTCGACTCTTGACTCATCGTTGCCAGCTTTTAGCACAGCATACAGGATCCGCACACCGGAATAGAAGCCTCAAAACTGAAAGAAGCGAGTGGTTCTGTAGTACTAGTCCTGGTAGAGACCTAGCTCACAACTTTGCAATGGAGGGGAGACAGTCTAGACCGGACGTTGCGTATAGCATAGTCATGAGCCTAGTTCCGCCATGATCCGCGGTCAGGACTCAGATAAGTGAGACGGTAGATGTAGATGTAGACGTAGAGTACCATCATTTACAACTCGAGCGAGCGAGTACTCAGTACTTGTGTTGACCGAGGGGTGCGGAGCCGCCCTCGTTGAGACGGTGTGTTGTAATAGTTATGGCGCCCCAGCCCCCACCATGCAGACGAGCCAGATGCGCGCGAGAAGCTGGTCCGAATCGGCCTTTCGGCAGGTCGCAAAAAAAGACAGCCACCCCTCCGGCTCCGCTGCGCGCGTCGGTCCCCGACCTCTTTCGCGCCCGATATGACCTGCTCGGCTCGCAACCGACGCCTCTGTAATTCACCGCCACAGCCGCCGCGCGGAAATCAAGCTGTTGGTGTATTGATTCGTGAATCAATCTAACAACCGTCTTCGAATTCACCCGAATCACACTTTCCGATGACGACTAGCTCAACGGACGCCAGGCCCACGCCCCTCCATTACCCTATTTCTATTAAATTTTTTTGAGTGGGCCGAGTAGTAACAGCCCACGTTCACACGATTTTCCCCTGCGAGGGCAAAGAATGGTCCTGTTTCACTGTTACAAGCTAGTAACAAGAAAGCCCAAAGAATGGTCAAGGAAGGTCACGACTCGACGATCCGCCCCAAGGTGCAGACGTACGAGTTCGACAATGGCCGCATGTACCTCGACGTGTGGGCGGCGGACGGCAAGGCACAGCTCTCGAAGACTTTCCTTGGCAGGCTACGCGTCTTGAAAGTGCTTGCGTGCGCGACGATCACCACTGTGCTCATCTTCTCCGACTGGGGCGAAGGCACTCATTGCTTCACGCCTGTGCGAGACGGGCTCACCAGCTGGTGGCGCACATTTTCGCAGATGGATGTGGCCGACGTGGCCAAGGGCCGCTCTGTTGGTGCACCGTTGCCTGAGCTACGGAGCAGCGCATGCGATGACAAGCGGAATTAGGTCCTGGCGCTGCATTGTTCACCCTATGTTCGTCGCAATTGTAAACGACCTCTTAAGTCTAGTCTAAACATGTTTGATGGACTCAACTTGCGTCTCCTCTTTTGGGGTGTACCGTTCGTGGGGTCACGTCAGCTCCGGGCGGAACAACTGAGATGCGCGTCAGGTCCGGTTGCTCGGATGGCTCAGGCTGTGGCAGTGCCGGTGCTGCCGCTCTGCGGCTCCGCAGCAAGGATCTGCTCGAGGCGCGCGATCACCATCTCTAGGGCGACCGAGTTCAAGCCCGTCGGGATGATCACGTCAGCATACCGCTTGGATGGCTCTACGAATTGGTTGTGCATGGGGCGCACAGTCTCGAGGTATTGCTCGATGACGGCGCCCACCTCTCGCCCACGGTCCTGGAGGTCACGCTTGAGGCGCCGGATGAAGCGCACGTCCGCGTCCGTGTCCACGAAGATCTTGATGTCGAGCAGGTCGCGCAGCTGCGGGTGATCATAGATGAGGATGCCCTCTACGAGCACGACGCGCGCAGGCGCCTTCTCGATCGTCTCGGGCACCCCGGGGCCGTACGTCGCAAAGTCATCTGCGCAGGCATACGCGGGCGCGCATGCGGGCGTAAGAGAGCGCGCGAGAGCGCTCGCGAGAGAGAAGCACTCAGCCGGCGTGCCGCGCAGTGTGGTGGTGCAGCCGCCGACTTCTGAAGCGGTGGCGCAGCTGCTTACATGTCGGGATATTCACCCTCCGGCCGGCCTTGAGCTCTGCAAGATGCTGGACCATCAGGGCCGTGTCCAGAGCGTCGGGATGATCGAAGTTCTGCTTCGTACGTTCCTTGAGAGACAGACGCTCGAGGGGCTTGTAGTAATTGTCGTGGCTGATGTGCGTGACGCGGTCCCCGTGCCCCTGCAGCCTGCGCGCGATGGACTCAGCGACGGTCGTTTTCCCAGAGCCTGTGCCACCGCAGATGCCGACGAAGACGGGCGAGTCTTCGCTCACACCTGGCTGGCTCATTGGTTGCATCATATCGATTGACCCCCGTCGCATTGGTGGCGCCCTTTGAAACTCGGACAAGCTGCTCTTCGCGTCACTGTGAGGCTCCGAGGAGCTGCTATGGCTGCTGAGGTATGCAATTGCACCTGCGCCACCTGCGACGCTCGCCGCGGCCATGCTTATGCTGCGACGTGACAGGAGCCGCTGCAACATGGATTCGCGCGCGACGTGGACGAATCTGCAACCGCGAAGCCCCACGAATTTACCCTCGCACGAACTGCAAGAACTTTGAAAGTGTCAGAGTGGAATGCGCGCCGTATCGGCGAACTGTTACGAACAACGCAATTCTGGCAGCGAGCCAGGCAGCCGGGTCTGGCGGCGCTCCCTCAGGCATGAGCGTTCCAGAGAGTCCCATAGGTGGCACGAGGCGCGGCGACTCTCGCTACCATGCAGCTCCGAAGTGGGCTTTTGGCACCGATGGGCGGCCGCCGGTCGGCACATCAAAAACCTATCTTGGTGCGGAGCTTGCCCGGGAGAATGACAACAAGATTGGTGGCCTGTCACCCGGACCGATGTACTATCCGCAGCGAGGTGAAAAGGGACGCTCCGGCTTTGCGGGTGACGAACCGCCCAAATACAGCTTTGGGGAGAAGCGCGTCAACTTGGATGGGCCGCCCAAATGGAATGTGGGTGGGCCCGGACCCGTCACCTTCAGGGCACTCGGCAAGCAGCGCATCAATAGCGAGAGCGCGAGCGCACCCGCGTTTGGCATGGGATCGTCGACGCGCGACAACATGGAAAAGGTGGACCTTTCCAAGTACCACGTATCGAATAACTCGGTCCAGAGTGTCCTTGGGCCGATCGACTATAGCCGCGCCGCCGACAAGCTCACGCTCGAGCGCGAGGCACTGGCCAAGGAAAAAGCGGCTGCCATGGAGCCGTCATCACGCAAGAGCCTGGCACGCGCGCTCGCGGTCGCGATGTCGGCCGACCCGAAGTTTGCAGAGGCCGACCCGAAGCTCAAAGCGGCGCTCTCGACGTTGCACTCGCGCGTGGCTCAGCTTTCGGATGTTGGCGGACGACCGATGACGTTGCAACAACGATGACAGCGTAGTTTAGATCGGTACGTGGACTACGCAGTGGGGTACACCCAGTATGGATGGAGCGCGCTGCGGAGGAGGACGAGACGTTCGGTTTTAAATTCCAATTTCCATGATGTTTTCATGGATGTTTTCCGCCGTGCGCGGTCGCGGCGCCGGCGGCGTGTCCCGCCCCGGGCGTGCGACCGCGTCGTCCGCAAACCGGGCAATTGGCAAACGGCGAACGGGCGCGGGAACATGCGCGGGAATCTCAAGTAAGCGGGCTCGCGCCCCAGCCGCCTGCCTACCTTCGCCGCCTTTCCTCTTAGCTCTTTCTCTTACCGTTCCGGACGAGAGCACGAGACCGGATAGCGGATTGTAATAGAGTATACATAGCGGCCGGGCCGCCACAGAGCACGGTCCTGAGTCCTCGTCAGGCGCGAGTCGACCGCGCGCCGGACAGCCGTGTGCTGCGCCCATCCGAATCACTAAAAGTTGACAGTCGCCGCGCACGTTCCCACACACCGACACGCACAGACACACAGGGTCACCGCACAGGACCGGGTCAGGGAGGCGCGACAGCCAGGGGCGTGCGTCAGGCCGACCCTGCTCCCTGACAAGTCATGACACACGACAAGTACAGACCCCACCACGGCCTTTTACTAAAACAAAGGCCCGTACGGCGCGGTGGACGGCGGCTTAATCCTCAATGCCGTAGATCACTCCTCGGCCACATGCAGACATGCTCTTCCCCCTCTCTCCCCATGCGTCCCGGCAGCGCTGGCGTGTGGGTACAATCATGAGAGGGGCCGCCTAGCCACTCGCATAGTGCCCAGCCACTCGCATAGTGCCCAGCCTTGCCCTCTCATGATGGGGCACTATTGAAGGCTAGGCACTATTGAAGCCTAGCCACTCGCGGCACCCGCATCGGCGCCGGCGCCGCTGGTCATCGTGATCTGCCAGCGCAAGAACCACTCGACGATCGACAGAGGCAGTAGCAGCAGGTTGAGGGGGAAGGGGAGCGCGAACCCGACCAGGATCTGGTAGGAGAAGCCTACGGCCGCGCAAGGGTAGAGGATGGCCTCGTCGAGGTAGCTGGTCTCCGGGTCGGCGGCCCCCTTGAGGGCCTTCCCTACGATCGGCAGCTCGAGCTCGGTCCAGCCCTTCTCAGAGATGATCGCGCACAACCCATCGGCGATCATGCGCCCGCCACGCAGGGCCGAATAGAAGGCCGAGATAATCATCTGGAGGTACCATGCGAAGATGATGGCGACGATCTTGATGGCCGAGTCGAGGATCGTGTGCGCCCAGTGCGCAAGATCCTTGCCGAGCAGCTTCGACACCGGCTCCGCTAGCACGCGTACCATTGCGGGCTCGACTACATCGATGATGCCCATCGCCATCGCGGTAGTACGAGCAAACTCTAGGCGCAGCGTCGCGAGCACGGCCATGTAGGCGGCCCAAAGCCCGACGACGGCCTCCTGGAGCTTCTCGGGCTGCTTCACCGCCGTCATCGTCACCGTGATCTTGCGCGACGCGTAATCAGCAAACTTGCCTGCGTCCAGCAGCTCGTCGGCGTCCGCGAGGCCGTTCTTGTCCGCGTCCACCTGATCGTCCGTTTCGTTCTTCTTCTGGATGGTCTTGAGCTCGCCCCACAAGTACTCGAAAGTCGTGAACACTTTCTCGCCGCCCATTTGGTTGAAGGCCTCGATGGCGGCGATCGACGCCGCGAAGGTGCCGCCGAAGCCGCAGAGCGCGGCACCGAACGTGATCTTGATCACATTCTTGGGCGCCTGGAGGTAGATCTGGTGGCCAACATTGAAGACCTTGATGTAAAATGGACCGATGTACTGCAACGCCTTCACCACAATGACGATGATGGGCGTCGCCGCGCGCATGCACTCGCCCGCGCCCTTGGTGGTGCCCGACTCATCCGCTTTGGCCGCTGCACCCGCGAGCATACCTGCGATGCGCTCCTCGGTCGTCTTGCGCTTGACCACCTTAGAGCCAGTCTCCTCCTTCTCGATGAGAGCCACCTTGGAGGATTTTTCGAAGTCTCCGATCATGAAAAACTCAAAAGATTCGGCGGCACGCGGCGATGCAGTCGACGCATGTGGGTTCCAAGACGCGCAATCGACTGCGCGCAATTCAGGTTTCGGCGTGCCCTGTTGCGGTCCTCAAATTCAAGTACAATCGGTTCCTCTCTTGCGCTGCGCATCCCCGGTGAAAGTATGCTCGTCAACACCTTTTTTGTAACCTGCGGGGAGGTCGTTACAAAAAAGGCGGAAGTATGCTCGCCAGCACCTTGCTGCGTACGGAGACGCTGCAGGACCGTGGCGTGGGGCGCGTCGCGAAGAATGTGGTGGTGGAGCTGCACCCGCCATCATCGCTTCATCTTGCAGCGTCGGGCCGCTTCAACCACACGGCCGAGGCATGGGAGAAGCTCGCCGAAAAGATGACGCCCGGCGACGGGACGGAGGCTTTGACGATGGAGAGCCTCGAGGAGCGAGCGCTGCCGTACCAGTGGACCGTGCTGCAGTGTGTTGCGCGGAGTGGCTCCGTCGAGGACCTTGAGCGGCTCATTGAGACTGGCGCCAATGTGAACGTAACGGACGTGCAAGGCTCGACGCCGCTGCATGCAGCGGCACGAGCAGGTGCGGCGGACAGGATTGAGACGCTCATCGCCGCCGGCGCAAACCTCGAGGCGCGCGATCGATGGGGTCACTCGCCACTGCACGTCGCCTGCGCGTGCGACCAGCCCGAGGCCGTGCGCGTGCTCGTGCTGCGCGGCGCTGACGTGTACGCGAAGGACGGTCCTCTGCTCGATGGCGATACGCCATACGAGGTGGCCGCGAGCTTTGGGTTCAAAGAGGCGTGCGAGGTGCTCAAGGCGACCGAGCGCCGCCGGTACAAGCTCGCGGCCGGCGACAGTAGGATGATCCCCGCCGATTCCATCCTGCTGAAGGTCACTCCCGCAGCCTTCTCGCCGAAGCGCATGAGTACCAAGCCCCTGGCCGAGCCGCGCTGGGCGCTCGTTGGAAGCGCAAACCCGAACCCAAACTGGGCAGGCAGGCCATGAGCTGTCGATCTGGCCGGGACGATGCCATGTTGATGAGTAGCGGCCAAGACTGAGGCGCGAACTTTTCGATGCGTGTTCGTTGCGGCGTGGGTTCGCGGTGGTTCGTGGTTGCTTCACCGATGTGGCCGCGATCCGATGGCGGGAATGATCGAATGTGAACTTCGGTGTGGTATAACGTTGATAATATGAACAGTATAGGATCGGATCGCTGCGATGGGAGTGATTGTCTCGATTCAATCGGTGCACTTACCTTAACAGTAGTTGACCCACCTATTCACTGCATGCTACCTCCTAATCTTCACGTCTTCTTAGTACTCTACGCGTAACGTAACCTTTCAATGAGCCCCGGGCGGGGGAGCCCTAGCAGCTACAGGCACAAGATTGGGTCTCCCTGGCTGCCCTCACCGACTAGGCTCGCGCCCGGCCAGAGGGGCGGCGTGCCTGCCTCCGGCTTCACTGCCGCCTCGCCATTCGCTGAGAAGTTGCCAACGTTGGGGAGCTCATCAGGGAGCTCCTTCTCGTCGCCCACCAGCCCGCTACTCGAGCTCGTGCGCGCCCTCTTGCTGAGTCGTTGGGCGCTGGGAAGGCCTTCAGCAACATGGGCGCCTCTGCTCTCGAGGCGGGCGGCCTCGTCCTCGTCCTCCAGCTCATCATCTCCCTCATCGAGATCGACCACCGCCGCCGCCGCCGCCGCCGCCGCCGCCG